>JAXIVJ010008999.1:27500-53072 GCA_036785665.1 Chirona hameri
TGTTGGAGTTACCTGTCACAGCTGGACGGTTATTCAGTGTTGGAGTTACCTGTCACAGCTGGACGGTTATTCAGTGTTGGTGTTGCCTGTAACAGCTGGACAGTTATTCAGTGTTGGAGTTACCTGTAACAGCTGGACGATTATTCAGTGTTGGTGTTGCCTGTAACAGCTGGACAGTTATTCAGTGTTGGAGTTACCTGTAACAGCTGGACGGTTATTCAGTGTTGGTGTTGCCTGTAACAGCTGGACGGTTATTCAGTGTTGGAGTTACCTGTCACAGCTGGACGGTTATTCAGTGTTGGAGTTACCTGTCACAGCTGGACGGTTATTCAGTGTTGGTGTTGCCTGTAACAGCTGGACGGTTATTCAGTGTTGGAGTTACCTGTCACAGCTGGACGGTTATTCAGTGTTGGTGTTACCTGTAACAGCTGGACGGTTATTCAGTGTTGGAGTTACCTGTAACAGCTGGACGATTATTCAGTGTTGGTGTTACCTGTAACGACAGCGGAGTGGCAGTGGCCAGCAGCCACGTCTCTGGCGCGGATCGGCCCCAGGCAGAGGCTATGAGGGGTGAGGACCGTCAGGAGCCGACTGCCCAGGCCCAGCTGACCCTGCCTGCCGCAGCCGAAACACCACACCTCGCCCGATTCTGTGGGACAGACACAAAACATACCTACTTTCAGGAAGGATGGTAATATTCTATCGATATCATAGCATCGATACCATAGATATCATAGCATAGCTACATATGGGTGGAGTTTCCCATTCAATTGGTTGTACTATTGCTCCACCATATTTGTTCTGAAGCTCACCAACTTCTCCAAACTAAAATATATTTGTTTTGTTCGAATGGTAATTTCTCCAGCTGTAGGCCAACCAACATAAAGTTTTGGCCTATCAAGTCCTTTGGCAAAGCTCCAGCCATGCATTACGCGGGCAGTAATTTGTATCGACAGGCCAGAGGTAAACAATATTATGACCGAGTCTCACGACAAATTGTGTCGACTCACATGTCTCACGGTTATTGATGCTTGCATAAGACATTTTGGCCGTCGGAGCTTCCCGGGCAGGTGTCGCTGGCGTCGCGTCCGCGCCTAGGCAGATGGCGCCACCCGCTGGGTACTCGGGCGAAAATACGTCTAGATACGCCCAAATAAAGCTGCCGCGTCTCGCGACTCATCGCGTCTCACCGTCAAAAAACGTGTCTTTGGCTTATTGTGAATCGCGACGCATCGCGCACTGGGCGAAACTTTGGCGCAGTTCCGCCAGCCATTGTACTGGGTGGTTTGGTGAAACAGTAGACCAGGTTTTTTATATGTGGTGGATATGGATACCACACCCCGTCCCTCGCTGGTGGGTTAGTTAGAAATGCGAAACATTTTTGTTTTCTTCACTTTTTGCACGCACCGTTTCAAATGACACAAATCTACTACTCGGCATTTGTGTCTCATTTTGACCTCTTCCACGAACGATTTGAGTCTCATGTCACATCGCAAAATCGCAAGTTTTTTTTACCTCTGCGACAGGTAGAGAGAGTTTGGAAAAAGCGTTTGTCTTTCGCAACAGCACTACATTCGGTTACAACAAGCCGCAGAAGCATTGGTAGGCAGTGTTTTTTCTTCTTTTTGTTCTTCCCAGCTAGCCGCAAGGCTATTGCCGGGGGGAAAGTTAACTGGCGATTTAGCCAGGTTAAATGTGTTAACGTTACGTTAAGCCGGCTAATGTTGTCGGCACAGAAAGCAGAAGGCAGAAGCAAAGGCAAAGGCAAAGGTTTTACGTTAAACCGGCTCATGATCGTCCGGTGCAAATAGCGAGAGGGAGACCGAAACAGGGAACACAGACATTCAACATACAAGCAGGCATACACTAAAAGGTTCTAGAAACGATTCTAGTTAAAATAAAAATAGAATAATAAATAAAAAACTAATTAATTAATTAATCAATTAATCAATTGATTAACCCTATTTGTAACAGGCTCCTGGCTACCCCTATTTGTAACAGGGGGGGGGGGGGGCGGATTCCGCCCCCCCCCCCGGAGATCTCGAGATCTACCCGTCCGATTTTCAAAAATGAAACGGTGTTTGGTTCCCCTCAACACGATCTACATTTATAAATAATAAAATATATAAATTTGGGATAGGGGGCAACAGGGGGGCAAAAACTACAAATTTTAGTGGTATTTTTGATCCAACATAGCTTTCATGTTTATCGACCGATTTTAACACAACCAATAGGAATCGATAAAGATTGAATTGGAAATGTATATATGACGGTGACATTTGAAAATTCAAAAATCATAGGCGTGTGCAGGTCACTAAATATGGGGGTGAAGTATATGCGTAATAAAACAATTTTTTATGTTGTTTTTTGATAAATGAAATGGTATGTGATTGAGACATTAGACAAAACAGTTATAAATAATATTTTTGCCATAGGCGGTACCAGGTTAGTGAAAAGGGGGGTAAAATTGGGAAAAAAATATTAACCGCAGACAAGTTGCTACCCAGCACTATAAATATGTTACTGATCATAGATAGTTCCTTTTTGCATGTAGTACTTCATCATAGGCGTATCCAGGATCCAAACTGGGGCGGCGCAAGACCTTTTGATAAGTATATTATCCGCTATTATGATACTAACTAGTCAACACTGACTATTTCACTTACAACTTCAATTAACATTGCTTACCCCCCTTTTTACCCTACCTGGACTCGCCTATTATCTTATAATCGTTCGTAGAGTAGCCTGTTGTGCGTGTTTCATCCGAAAACTGCAGTATGTTATGTAATTGTACGCCCATGCCTCTTAGTTTCCTTGCAATAATATGACCCCCTTTCTTCCATTCCTGAGCGCGTCTCTGCCAAAAATGGCTTTATTCCCTTTTCTGGCCTCATATGTGCATATATCATTATAAGCTAAACGTCTATTGCGCCGTTATCGCTGGCATATCGTCATCACCATGCCAGTCAACCCCTTTTCAATGTTCCTGGACACGCCCCTGAAACTCTATATGTAATAAATTATGCAAATAATGGAAGCAGAAGCTATCTTTTACATCTTGATAGCTATAAATGCCCCTTACATTGCCCTATTGGCTTCCCGCCAAGCATTGAATACTTCCTGGAAACCCCCCCCCCTTTCAAGCCCCTGAAACCGCCTCTGCCATGCAATTTTTATGATATTTCATTAACATCAACTAATTTGCACTTGTTGCAATCACTGTAAACCGATGTAACTCCTTCATACTTGAGGCAGTTAGGAAGAAACCGTGGAAGATCGCATTTCCGTATTATCGCCAAATGTTGCCTCCGAACCCACCCAAAACTGTGCCCTGGAACAGCCTCTGTTCAGGTTAAGAGCTCAAAATTTTGACTCCAAATGCGGAGTTCAATTCTATGAAAAGTCCCAAAATTTCATGGGCCTTCTCCCAGCCGTTCTGGAGAAATCTGGGAAAAACATGAGGGGGGGCGGAATCCGCCCCCCCCCCCCTGTTACAAATAGGGTTAATCAATCAATCAATCAAATTCAACAAAAAAATAAAAACAATTAGGCGGGGCGGGTGACAGGCCTGCAGGTCGGTTCTGGTCGGTGGTTGTGTGGGTGTTTGTGGTCGGTTCTGGTCGGTGGTTGTGTGGGTGTTCTGAGTGCGATCACCATAACTTCACCGCGGCCGGTCCCGCGGGGGTGCAATTCTATGCCGTCTAAATGTCCGGTTTTGAATATACATTCCCGGAAAATGTGTGCAGCGAGTTATGTTGAAGTACCTGGTCTCTATTTCGGGAATGGAGCATACTCCAGATCCGATCTGGTGTGCCCAAATCGGATCTAGTTGGTGGTAGTGTGGGTGTTCTGAGTGTGCTCAACATAACTCTGCCGCGGCCGGTCCCACGGGGATGCAATTATCTGCCGTATATGACGTTTTGAATATACACTCCCGGGGAACGTGTGCAGCGAGTTATGTTGTATGTATCTGGCCTCTATCTCAGGAATGGAGCACACTTAGCAATGTGTGCGGTGATAGTGATATTGTGGGTCGGTGCGAAGCCGTGAGTGAGAGCCTAATCGCGCTACCCGGCCCTTGCACTGACCAAGGGCCAAGCAATGAGGGTGTTAGGTGATGCCTGACGGCCAGAAGCTCCCTGGGCCTGGGGATAAAATATAATAATTGTAGAATATAAAAATGATATAAAATAAAATAGTATGAAGTAGAATAAGTAGAAATGTGTAGTGACCTAATGTGTAGTGTATTCCGCCTGGAAAAGTCCTAATGAATAAAAACCTGGAGCCTAGCCAAGGGGAAAACCTGGGCGTTTTTGCAAAATTGCACAGTAAAACCCCATATTATTACGGTATATAAATAGTTTGAATCTTGTTGTATGGAGAAAACCATATAGAAGTGTGAGTTAATCAGGATGAGAGTCACCAAGTAGGATAGGAAGTGTTAGGGGCAGCCGATTAGCAGCTGTGTAACGTAATATAGGTTGTCGTGCTGTGTGATATAATGGGCATGTGAGGAGGTAGTGTTTGATTGTGCAGCGTGTGTGACATCTGTGACATATGGGTGGCGGATCTTGAGCTGTGATTTATGAGTGTGTGATTTTGGTGTGGCCTAGCCTAAGCCGAGCAATACAAAATTATTTAAAACGAGCATGTTGATTTGATGGCGGCCAGTGCACGAGAGCAGGTATAGTAGGGTATAAATGAAAATGGGCAATACGGTCCCATTCGCGCTGGAGAAATGCTAAGAAGCTAGATTGGATTAAATTAAGGTAATCAGAAATAGGACATAGCAAATGATTTCGGGGAAGTTCTTGCAGACTGGCCTTGGCGGCGGAGTCAGCTTGATCATTGCCTAGGATACCGGAGTGACCTGGTATCCACAGGAATTTGACTGTGGTTGAATTAGGCAAAGAAGACATAAGACAGCGAATCTGATCTATTAAGGGATGTGCAGAATTGTGGATGGAAGATAGTGCAGAGAAGCCCGATAATTGGTACAAATGACAGCCTGGCTGATGGCGCGGTGTTGAATGTGGCGGATTGCAGATAGAATGGCAACTAGTTCAGCGGAGTAAACTGAATGATGATCAGAATGACGATATTTAAATACGAAATAATTTACTGTGAAGGCGGCTCCCGTGCGACCATCGGCACGCGATCCGTCTGTATAAATGTATGTGTAATCAGAGTACATGTCTTTAAATTCTAGGAACATTGTTTGAATATCAGCAAGATGAGTGTCTGGTTTAGATGTAGAGAAAAGTAAATTGGTGTTGAGAGGGCGCTATATCCCAAATGGAGTGAGGCTGGGGTGAAGCAAGATTGATGGAGGTGTTAAGTTATACATTTTGAGGGCATGCTCGATACGAATGCTGATTGTGGGGTTTCGGTGCTGAGCTTTTGTGAGGATTCTGTTTGTGGGGAGATGTGTTGGTATGTGGTATGTTGAATATGAAGGACGGGAGGCCGCGCGCACGTAGAAGCGGAACAGCTGGTAGTGCGGCGTCGTGCGAGTGGAGGACTGTTTGTGTCCGTGTTGAGGTTGATTGTGGGTGTCGTGCGGAAGGCTCCAGTGGCAATTCGTAGGGCGGTGTCTTGTATTAATTCGAGTCGTTCAATGGGGGTTGAGGATATTTCGTAAAACAGAAAACCATTATAGTCTAGTATGGACGAATCAGGAATGTATACAGGCGGAGTAGGGTGCGCCGGTCAGCACCCCACTCTGGCCCTGCTATACATTTTAATATATTTAGACGGCGGGAGCAACGTTGTTTAATATCAGCGAAATGCGCAGTGAAATTGAGGCGTCTATCTAACGTGATGCCCAAGTACTTAAAGGTTTTCACTACAGGGATAGATTCGTTATTTAAGGTTAAAGGGGTTCTGGGCAGAATATAAACAACAACAACAACAAACACATTTATTTGAAAAGCAAAAATAAACACAAAAACTTAATCACAGATCGGTGCAAAAGCGAGACCGCTTACACATGGCACCTCTCTGCAATGGTTGGCAGGAGGTAAACAAAAAGTCGACTGGCCGCCGCCGCAAATATGGCCTATTTAATTTTCTCCCAGGATTTTGGGGTTGTTTAGAAAAGATGAGGCAAGCTGATTTAGCAGGGGAGATCTGTAATCCCCACTGGAGACACCAGTCGTGAATATGATTAAGGGCGAGTTGAATGATTTGATTGGCGCGATCGACGCTAGGGTGGGAGACCCAGACCGCTAAGTCGTCTGCATAAAGTGAGTATTTAAGTTGGAGAGAAATGTTGTGAATTTCGCGGGAAACGTCGTTAATTAACCCGCTCACTGCAGGGGGGGGGGGGGGTTATCCCCCTCCCCACACCTCTCAGGTTTTTTTGCGGATAGAGAAAAAACGGCGGCACGCAGCGCCGCCGAGTTTTGGTACACCTGTTAAGACATTAATTGCACACACTTTGAAAACAAATGAATCCCGGGTCATCTCAGGTCAGGTCACCAGACCAGGTCAAGTGACCCTACCTCCAAAAACGTTTGCAGTTGTGCCAAAGCCAGAGTTTCTCACCGATCAGTTTGTCATGAGGGCATAAGTACTTACAGATGGTCTATTTCTGAATTTTATGTCTGTGACCTAAGGTCAGGCCAATTTCGTGACCTCCCCATAATAAGTCAATGGCTAAAAATGCAAATGCTTCCTATTTCAGGGATATGCATGATATTAGTCCAATTACTTCTAGATCATGTTGTTATAGGATATTCTTAATGATTCAAGTGTAAGTTTTGTTCAGTGACCCCTTTGGGGTCATTTGAGGTCATCCGAAGTTACCATCACTTTTTTGTCAATAACTCGCGACATAATAAAGATAGAGAAGTAAAACTGACATCAATGTGTTTTTCTCGTCGAGACACGTCTCTCTATATGCAAAATGACCTACTTGGGTCTTGACATCAGGTCAAGGTCACGTGACCTGAAGTCAAATTTTTAAGTTGACCTAACACAGACACCATGCACATCATCCAAAGCGCCTTGACGAGGCAAACACAATGGCGTAAACAGTTTTTAGTTATCTGTATTAGGTAAAATGTTATTATCAAAAAAGTGTTTACAAAAAAATAACTTTTTTGACCTCTGGAACCTCAAATATTGACCTGAGATCAAATTTAATGACACCTTGTCGATTGGAAATTTCAATGGCTGGCGATCTCTATTTTCCGTTTGTTTCTATCAGGGATAGTTTTCGAGATATATAGGAATTTCTGGAGCGAAGTCCTAAAATAGGCAAAAATGGAAAATGTGACCTTTGATGACCTCTGGTGACCTCAATTTTGACCTGACCTATACAAATACTGAATAATTTCGATAGAACTTGTATCAAGCTATGAAACGCCGTTTTCTTCTTGTCGCTATGTTGCGTAGTATTCGAGATCTCAGGGGGGGGGGCGGAAATCAACCCCCCTGCAGTTGGTGTTCGGCGCAAACACCCTGCAGTGCGCGGGTTAAGATTAAGAAGAGGGCTGGTGAGATTACGCATCCCTGCGGAACACCGTGCTGCTGAGCCTCAGGTGCTGAACAGATGTTTCCGCAGCGGACCGAGAAAGAACGTTCTGTTAAAAGTTTTTGATAAACGTGGCTAGACGACCATGTATGCCTATTGTATGTAGTTTAACTAGCAAGACAGAATGATGCACTTTATCAAAGGCGGTTTTAAGATCAAGGAAAAGGGCTACTGTGACATATTTTGATTGGAAGCCTTGATTGTTTTGATTGTGTTGAGTCGATTAAGGAAACAAGACTGTCTGCTGTAGAGCGTCCAGGACGAAAGCCGTTTTGATGGGGTGATAAGGAATTATTAGTAACTAAATACACCCTGAAACGTACATTGACCATTTGTTCGAAAATTTTGCATGCACAGCTTGAAAGAGAGATAGGGCGGTAGCTGGCGGGATCAGAGGGTGGTTTGCGGGGTTTTAAGATTGGGATGAGTGTACTAGAGGCCAGGTGGCCGGAAAAGTTCCGTCTTCTCATAGCTGATTTAGGCCAGTGAGAAGGTTAACAAGCCCAGTCTCAGTAAGTTTTTTCTCAAAAAATTGGTATGCTAGCTGGTCCGGGCAGACAGAAGTATTGCCACATTTGCTGATGGCAAGATATAGCTCATACTTAGTGAATAGGTGATTGTAATGTTCAGTGTTGGCGGAGTGAAAGTGGCATGTAGCAAGGGTAGTGCTGAGAGTGTTGTGCAATTGTTCTGTATACTGGTTGTGTGATGAGACGCGAGCGTAGTGGGCTGCAAACTGAGTTGCAACGTCGAGTGGTGTGCTGTAGTGTTGATTATTAATTACTAGGTGTGGTATTTTATAAAGTGGGGAACGTTTATTTGTAAAGCATTTGATCAGGGCCAAAATTTTAGAGAGAGAGGGGTAAAGCGATTACAAGTGTTCGATACATTTTCCCGACTATCTTTTTTTAGCATTAATAATAATTTTCCGGGCTTGCAGGCGAGCTTTGCGCCCTGCCTCTTCGTGTTCAGCGCAGATACAGCGGCTGAAAACACGAAGCGCCCGGCGGCGTAATGCGACAGCGCGCTGGCAGTCGGCATTCCACCAGGGGACGTGTTTAAGTCCTTCAGGAGGGTGAGTGTGGTGGATATGCTCGTGAGCAGTGGCTGGTATTAGCTGTTTTCACGAAGGATTTTGCGTTTGGGGTGTTTGGTGCGATTGGGGCGATTGGGGCGTTTGGGGAGTTTGGGTCTGCAGCTTGTAAGAACACGGCTTTTCCAGATAATTTTTTATATCAATCGCAACTTTATGAATTAATGCATTTTTCTGGAAATAACATTTTAATGATAACACCATAGTTTACTTAAAATTAACAATTTCATCTTAAACTAGCTCTGGTGATGCCAGATGGCTGTGGTGGTTTGGGGCGTTTGGTGAGACTCTATCTTGCTCGAATCCCGGGTGGGTTCGGGAAATGGTCATATTTTGCAACGACATGATTTTCAGGAATAATAGCTTATTTCAATGAAAACTAGATGAATTAGTCCATTCATATTTGCAGTCATATTCCTTTTTGATATCAAGGATTAATTATAATTAGCGATTTCGTTTTGATCATTTCTTGTAAGATGACGAGAATGCTGGCTCCGGCTCTGCGCTGGCTCCGCGCAGGCGCCGCCGCCCGGTAACCATGGCGACCACGTGACTCCGGCGCCAGCTGGCCCGTTACCATGGCGACGAGCCAGCCGGTCGCCTGACGTCACGTTGCACATGTGCAGAGCCGAGGTCTGCGCCCAGCCATGCCGTCTGTTCGATCTAGAGCCGCCATTTTTGAGTTGTCAGTACCAGTGGCTGCAGAAAGTCCGCATGTTTCATGGGCTTATATAAGTGCTTTTTCTGAGGTTCTTTCAGCTTTTTATGAGATTCATCAATTAATCAATTGATCAAATCAAGAACATTTGGTGTGATTGGTTGCTTAAATAAATGAATAAGGATTGTTTCGGATTTCAGAAACCAACGAAGTTACCGCTCTAAATTGGACGATCTCAGCGGGACGGATCGACGATGAATTAAGGCCTGTCTATGCTTTTGACATTTGATTGCATTTTCATCATAATATTATATTTCTTTGTCATTAATATCTTCAATTTTGCCCTAACTAACTGTCAATTGCGTATTTTATTTAATCAAAGCTAGTATACTAGTATACTTTTAGCCTCTTTTTAGGGCGTTTGCGGTATGTTTTGTAGAAGGAACTAACACAACCCAAAATTGCTAGATTTGCTCCTGAATTTGAATATTCAAAGCAAACTAACGGGAAATATTGCATTGTAAGAGCATATACTTATTCATGAATTCATGAAACTGCGATTGATACCAAAAATAACCGGGAAAAGCCTTGTTCTTACGAGCTATAGACCCAATCGCCCCAAACGCCCCAAACGCCCCAAACGCACCAAACGCCCCAAACGTAAAATCCTTCGTGAAAACGGCTATTGTATTTAAGAAGGTAGGGAGATCTGGTCTTGAATCATAAGTGTTCATCAATGTGATTTTGAAACGAAATCCAGTCCGCTCTGCGGAAATTCCAGCGCGGCAGGAAATTAAAATTGGTTTGTCCTGAAGAGACTTCTAAGTTTAACCCGGCATTGACTGGGGTCTCAGCAGAACGCCATTGACTGGGGTGGGGGGTGGGGGGGGGGGGGCGGGGGGGGGGGGTGAAGGGGGGGGGGGCGTTAAACGCCCCCTGGTTATCTTCCGAACCAATTATCGCAGCGAGACGCGCAAGGCGGCGATCGAAAGCTCAATGAGACGAATCTCAAGCTTGCTCAAAAATGTCAAAGTGAGCTTAAATGTCAGGTCACGGTCAGGTCAAAGGTCAAAATTGACGTATTTGACTTGATGGGCCATACTTTCCATCGGAAGCCTTCGATTGCGACCAGTTTCACCAAAGTGCTGGTAAAGGTATGATGCATATCCCGCATGAGCCTAAAGTGAGATTGTTGGCCAAGGTCAAGGCCAAGGTCAGGTCACAAAAGGTCACTATGCTCAAAATATCTACGAAAGTCATTCAACACATGTTTTATGAGTAATTTTCCACGTATAATTCGATAGTGATAGTATTTTACCACCTGACTTCATTTAAGTGAAGTAAATGTCAATTTCAGGACAAGTTCAGATCACCGAAGGTCAACATTTTAAATTGTTAAATCTAAACAAAAAAGGCATGTTCCTAGACCAGTTTTGTCTCAGAAATACAGTGATGGCATTTGTTTGTCTGTATATAGTCAATGAAAGCCAAAAAACGCAATTTCAAAATATGACGTCATGAGTTACCCATACTTTAGATGTCATAAGTCAGTAAAAAATGGAGATATCAGTTTGAAATTTGGTATGGTAGTTGCCTAGGTATGGTTCTCTTACATATTTTCCGGTTTTTTGAATATTTTAGAAAATTTCGATTTTGTGGTAATTTCCCCCAAAAAAACGTTTTAGTTTTTGGGGGTCAAAAACTAAAATTGTCAAAAATCCGAGATTGCAGGTTTATAGCCGTTGCAATTTGTTATCTTTTGGCGTTTTTCGATTGCATTTTTCTTCAAATGTGGCATTTGTACGGCCTGGCAAAATTTACCTGATTTTGGTGTAAAACTCGTGTGTAGTGACGTCACTAAATTCGCTATAACTCGAGATATAAAAATTAGACGAATTTTCTTCATGTAAAACACAAGACGTAAAAATGATGTATAAGAAGGTACCCGAAGTTTCACGTTGATAGCGCTATTATTTTTTCAGCTATTGCGAAAATTCATCAGGGGGGGGGCGTTACCCCCCCCCCCCCCCCCCCCCCCCCCCCCCCCCCACCACCACCACCACCACCACCACCACCACCCCCAGTCAATGGCGGGTTAAGTGTATTGGATAATGATCGCTGAAGAGGAGTCTGATTGGACTTGTGGAGTAAATATTGTTGCTAGCTGTGGGGAAGCGAGGGCCAGATAAATTACCGAGTATTTGGTTTGTCATGCTCTCGTGGAGTGATATGTTGGTGTAGTGTCGTTGAGGAAGACTAGGTTATGTTGGTCGAGGAGTGTGTGCAAGATGTGTCCGCAGGTGTTGTTTGTGTGGCAGCCCCAGGCTGTGTGTTGAGCATTAAAATCACCTAGGAGGAGACAGGGAGAGGGGATTTGACCAAATAAATGATCCAGTTGTCCAGCAGAGACAGGAAGAGTAGGAGTAAGATAGATGGAGGTGATAGTGATTTCTTGCTGTGCATTTTTTACGTTAGCAGCAACATGATTTAGAGGGGAGTGAAAAAAGACTTGATGATGAAGTATTGTATTGGAAATATACAATGCCGCGCCGCCCCGGCGCGGCGGCTCATTTACGTTATTGCAGTAAAGGGAATATCCAAATGGGGTTAACTTATCATTATCAGCATCAGAGTCGAAAAATGGGTCTCTTGAACGGCGGCTATTAATGTGTTGTTTCTGACAATTCTGTTTCTCGGAATTCTGACAATTGTTTCTCGGAATTCTGCCCAGTTGGATATCAGCGATCGGGTATTCACTGGACCAAGAACTCCTATGTTTTTGTGTTCATTTAGTTTCTTGGTTATGGGTGCTCTTGTTTGGCGGCGGGTGCGGCCACGAGAGCGGATGGGGAGGGGCTGGCCTGTCTGTCTACGGAAAGCCGGGCGGGGCGGGAGAGTGACCGGGGTGGCGGGGAGGGGGTCAGACTCTCCTCAGAGAGCCAGGGAGCGGGTGGGAGGAGGGGCGGGATGGCAAGGAGTGGGTCTGACTCTCCTCAGAGAGGCGGGGACGGGGTGGGAGCTGGGGACTCGGATGGTGACGGCTCTGATTAGAGGCGTCCCGTCTCGCCCTCGGACGAGTCGTCGGAGTCCTCCTCCGAAGACTCGACCGGGGACCCGGGGGATGTGGGTCGTGGGTGGGGGACCGGAGTTCCGAAGGGGGACCCCGCCAGAGACTCGGCGGGGGTGGGAGTGAGTGCCGCTGGGGCACTGCCGGAGTCCGGAAGGCACTCGACTGGTGTGGGGCGGGACACGGATTTTTGGGGGAGGGGGAGGAAGGGGAGGGGTTCTTACCCACCCCGTAGTCCGGCCTATAGCCATATGCAGCCGCGGGTGGGGAGGGGAACCACCCCCTCCGGGGCGGGGAACCGAATGACTTGCGCCAGTAGCCATACTCGAACCCGGAACCCTTGGATTCCGAGTCCAACGCTCTACCAACTGAGCCACCCGGCCCCCCACAGGGACACGGTCTGATCGAAAATGGGTGCTTGGCGGTGGCGGACCGCGTGAAGAGCTGTCGGGAAAAGTGTGTTGGAATGGCAAATGTAGCTGAAGGCCCAGTGCGGTGTAATGTGCAGATTTAACCGTAGAAGTATATGATAAAATACCGTTTCGGGTGCGGGATTTGGACCACATCCTAGTGGCCAAATCGTTAGAACCCCATAAATAGGTAGCACTTTAGATTTAGATAGGTAGGTAGTCAGGTAGTAGGTCCCCTCCAATTCTTTAGTTTAACTTGCAGTTGGCAGCGCGCTCCGACGTGCGGGACAATTTAACGTAAATCTTAGGTTTCCCAACCCCTCAGGCTCCCAACCCCTCGCTCCTTAATGAACACCTCCCCCCTCCCCACCCTCGACCCCCCCCCCCCCCCCCCCCCCCCCCCCTCCGGGGTCTCCCCCGGCCCGCCCTGGCGTGTCTCTCCTGGCCAGTCCTCCCCCGCCGTCCCACTGGATCTCCCAGCCCCCTTCTGGGGCAGCACCGGCCCGACTCCGCTCCCCCGGACGGGTCGCCCCCTCGACCTTCCGGCCCCCATTAGGAGCCTCCCCCGTCCCGACCTGGAGCGTGGCTTCCTCGACCCCAACCCACCCGACGGTCCCGCGTGTATTATGTTTAAACGCGTGGACGGCGTGCCTTTCTCTAAGGTAACCCCTTTTTCCATCGGCCGGTGGTAAATCGCCGCTTGTAGGGAGGTCGCCGACGCCAAGGCGATGCGCTCGGGAGCTCTGCTCGTGCTGACACATTCAGCCAAGCAGAACCACCTGCTCATGGCAAGCACCACCCTCATGGGATGAGAGGTCAGCGCGGAGGTCGTGATGTTCCTCAACTCCTGTGAGGGGTTGATGTACTACCTGGAGGTGACCCGACTGGATGAGGAGGAGCTCCTACGGGAGCTGGCCCCCCAGGGGGTCAACGAGGTTGTCAGACTCCGGGCGAAGAGCTCGAGGAGCCCAACCCCCTCGTCCGCCTCTGATTCCGGGGCTTGGAGCTGCCGAGCCGCATATACTGCGGCTACCTCTCGGTCCCGGCCCGGAGGTGGATCCCCTCCCCCACGACAGTGTAGGACGTGTTGGCGTTACGGCCACACGGGCCGCACCTGTCACACGCGCCAGCCAACCTGTGGTCGGTGCGCCGGGCAGCACCTTACGGAGGGGTGCCAGCCGCAGCGAAGTGCTGCGCCAGGTGCGGCGACGCACACGCCGCTTAGGACCGCCACTGCCCGCGGCGGGCCGCAACCAGTGAGACCCGGCCCCGTCACGCGCCTGATGCCCCCTACTCCCAGCTCAGTCCCCCAGCGCCTGGCCGCCGCTGCCAACCAACTGGGCCACACCCCGCCGAACCCCGAGTGGGTCTCCTCCCCCGAGCCTGGTGCCCAGCCAGAGCGCCCCCGGACCCCGCGGCCAAGCTTCCCACCGATGGCAGCTCTGCCTGCAACCCCCCGCCCCCAGCCGAGTCTCACACAGACTCCGCCCCTCCCATTGGGGACAATTCAAACATTATATCTTAAATAACAATCCGTTAGTAGCCGCCGTTCAGAAAACCCACTTTATTGACGCCGACTTTAATAACTATACTTTCGAAATATCGGGCTATAGTCTTTGTACAAATAAAGTAAATACATCACCACCGCGCCGAGGCGGATCAGCATTGCATATTTCAAACAAACTTTTGCATCACCAAATTGCCTTAAAACAACCCTAGACGCAGTCGGTGTCAATATTAAAATCGCTCAGCTAGAAATAACTCTAATCTCTTTTTATTTCCGTCCTACTGAGGACTTAGACATTGATTCTCTGTCTCAGCTTATTACAAATATTACCCGTTTTCACGAAGGATTTTGCATTTGGGGCGATTGGGGCGTTTGGGGAGTTTGGGTCTGTAGCTTGTAAGAACACAGCTTTTCCAGATAATTTTTGGTATTAATCGCAACTTTATGAATTCATGCATTTTTCTGGAAATGTAATTTTAATAACACCATAGTTTACTTAAAATTAACAATTTCATCTTAAACTAGATCTGGTGTTGCCAGACGGCTGGGGTGTTTGTGGAACGCCATCTAGCTCAAATCCTGGAAGTGGCATGTTCGGGAAATGGTCATATTTTGCAACGACATGGTTCTCAGGAGTAATACCTTATTTCAATGAAAACTAGTTGAATTAGTCCATTCATATTTTCAGTCATATTCACTTTTGAAAGCAAGGATTAATGATATTTAGCGATTTCGTTTTCATCAATTGTTGTAAGATGACGGGAATGCTGGCTCCGGCTCTGCGCTGGCTCTGCGCAGGCGCGGCCGCCCCGTCACCATGGCGACGGGACGGCCGGTCGCCTGACGTCACGTTGCACACGTGGCTCCGGCACCGGCCCGCTGATCACCATGACGACCGGCCGGCCGGTTGCCTGACGTCACGTTGCGCATGCGCAGAGCCGTGGTCTGCGCCCAGCAATGGCATCCGTTGATCTAGAGCAGCCATTTTTGAATTTTCAGTACTAGTGGCTGCAGAAAGCCCGCATGTTTCATGGTTATAAGTGCCTTTTCTGAGGTCTTTTCAGCTTTTTGTGAGATTCATCAATTAATCAATCAACCAAATCACAAACATTTGGTGTGATTTGAAATGCGTAAGTATTGTTCCGGTTTTCGGAAACCAACGAAGTTACCGCTCTAAATTGGACGATCTCAGCGGCGCGGAGCGACGTTGAATTAAGGTCTGTCTATGCTTTTTACATTTGAATGCGTTTTTCATCCTAATGTTATATTTCTTTGCTATTAATATCTTCAGTTTTATCCTAACTAACTGTCAATTGCGTATTTAATTTAATCAAAGCTGATTATCTAGTATACTTTTAGCCTCTTTTGGGGCGTTTTCGGTATGTTTTGTAGAAGGAACTAACACTACCCAAAATTGCCAGATTTGCTCATGAATATGAATATTCAAAGCAAACTAACTGGGTAATATTGCATTGTAAGAGCATATACTTATACATTAATTCATAAAATTGTGATTGATAGCAAAAATCACCGGAAAAGGTCGTGTTCTTACAAACTATAGACCCATTTACCTCAAACGCCCAATCGCCCCAATCGCCCCAAACGCCCCAATCGCCCCAAACGCAAAATCCTTCGTGAAAGCGGATATTAACACTCTGTGTTTGATTATTGGCGACTTCAACGCACATCATCAAACATGGGGCTGCCGCACTATCTCGAGGAGAGGCCAAATTATGCTGGACCTACTGGACCTGCATAATTTGTCTTCCTCAATGACCAATCACCCACACACATACACCATTCAGAAGGCGAGGTGACTTACAGCGCCATTGACCTCGCCATAACAACACCACGCATCGCGAAACTTTGTACATTTAACGTACAATCTGACCCACTTTTAGCGATAATTTCCTAATTCACTTAGAACTACAAGTCCCTTCAGGCAGACAAATTTGTACTCCCGCCTAGATGGAACTTTCGCAAAGCAGACTGGTCCTCTTTCAAAAACACATTGACGCCAATCACCCCTTAAAGGAAATAGTTCACCTTCAACATTAGTCTTAAACTGAAATAGCAGTTTTGTAGCCCGTGTTGGGAAACCCCTATCTGCAAGTTTTCTTGACTGAAAAGACTCTCTAGCCGAATATATTTGAGTTTTTGGCGAAGGAATGCGGTGCTGGCGAAAGAATGTTGTGCTGGTTCTAGCCCGGGCAGAGGCTATACCATCAGCCAATCAGCTTGCAGCTGGTGCTAGCGAGCGAACGCCGGCCGCCGGTTGGCACATCTCCAATGTCAGTCTATCTTTACGCGACTACTTTCGAATCTGATTGGCTGAACCATGCTTTACATTCGCGTGACGTCAGGACTCTGACTCAGAGAGTATGCATATAGTTTTGATAAACAAGAAAAATGTACGGCCTTCTGTCCTGAATCGGCGCGATATAAGGCCATTTTTGACAATATAAAAAGAAGTTGTATTAACAAATATAATCAAATCGTGCTGGGTAAAATTTTCCAAGGTGAACTACTTCCTTTAAACTCCCAGCCCGACATTAACACTTTCGTAAACACTATCCCCGCTCAGCTCACCAACACATCCCACACGCACGCACGCACGCACGCACGCACGCACGCACGCACACGCACACGCACACGCACACGCACACGCACACGCACACGCACACGCACACGCACACGCACACGCACACACCATCCTCCGGGGCAGCGTACTGCTTCGTGGTGTAACACAGAATGCCAGAGAGCAGTGGCCCTCCGAAAAAGAGCATTTAGGACATTTCAAGCGTCTATTACCGCCGATAACGAAAACGAAGTACGGAGGACCCGCTCTCTGGCAAAAACGATCATTAAAGGAAATAGTTCACCTTCAACATTAGTTTTAAACTGAGATAGCCGTTGTGTAGCCTGTGTTGGGAAACCCCTATCTGCAACTTCTCTTGACTGAAAAGACTCTCCAGCCGAATATATCTGAGTTTTTGGCGAAGGAATGCGGTGCTGGCGAGAGAATGTTGTACTGGTTCTAGCCCGGGCAGAGGCTATACCATCAGCCAATCAGCTTGCAGCTGGTGCTAGCAAACGAATCGCCGGCCGCCGGTTGGCACATCTCCAATGCGAGTCTATCTTTACGCGACTACTTTCGAATCTGATTGGCTGAACCATTTTTTACTTTCACGTGACGTCAGGACTCAGAGAGTATGCATATAGTTTTGATAACCAATACAAATGTACGGCCTTCTGTCCTGAATCGGCGCGATATAAGGCCATTTTTGACGATATAAAAATAAATTGTATTAACAAATACAACCAAATCGTGTTGGGTAAAAATTTCCCAAGGTGAACTTTTTCCTTTAACAAAGCAAAAAAATAATCTTGGCAGGATTCTCATCTACCTTCAATCGATTTGCCTCCCTTTCAAAAATGTGGACATTAATTAGATCATTTACAAATAAAAGACCACCGTCATACAAAATCCCACACTTACACATACGCAACATATCTTACACGATCCCCCTAGAGGTGGCAACACAATTCGATCAACACTACGCTAACATATCATCAACACAACAGTGTACACCAACTTTCACTCACCAACTTAACGATCAATTTAAATCTCTTAGCTTTGACTCTAACAACGTAGAAATCTATAACTCTCTCTTCGCCAACTCAGAACTAACATACACTATTAGTAAATGTGGTAAAACTGCTGTAGGGCCAGATCAAATTGACTATTCCTTCTTTAAAAACTTAACCGAAACTGGTCTCACTAGTTTACTAACAGCCTTCAATACCATGTGGTTTGAAGGCACTTTCCCTGAATCTTGGCATAGTAGTACGCTAATTCCTATACTAAAACCTCGCAAACCTAAATCTTCTCCCGCTATCTATCGCCTTATTTCTCTTACTAGTTGCGCATGTAAACTATTCGAACGCATGGTTAATGGACGTATCAGGACATACATTGAATCAAATAATTTACTTTCCCCATTCCAAAGTGGTTTTCGACCTGGTCGGTCCACTGCGGACAATTTAGTTGGTCTTATTGACTATGTCCAGCGCGGATTTCGAGGAAGAGAGGTGACAGTCGCCCTCTTCCTTGACTTGAGAGCCGCGTTTGACAGTCAATAAGATAGCACTTTTAGTAAAGGTCCATAAGGCCGGAATCCGAGGTAGACTCGCCAAATTTATAATACACTTTTTAGACAATAGAACTTTTAATGTAAGGTGCGGCAAACAATATTCTCCAAATCAAAATCAGGACCACGGTGTCCTACAGGGATCGTTCGTCTCCCAACCTTATTTGTAATCATGATTAATGACATTTTCAGTAATATTAACAAGATCGACAAAGGTTTCAAATGTTCAATGTCCGCTGATGACCTGGCGGTGTGGTTCTACTCCAGTGTCGATCAAGCCAGCCAAATTTTACAACTAGTTCCAATTGATATAAACGTATGGTGCGACCAATGGGGGTCTGGAAATTTGTACCAGTAAATCTGCATCCCTAATTTTCTCGAAAAGAACTGCATATGTGGAACCCTACATTCTATTAAATACAACAATCAAATTATCCCCTTCGTCAAATCATTCAAATATCTGGGAGTAACGCTGGACACTCGTGTTTTGTTCATCCCACATTTTAATGATTTAGTACAGAGATGTACGCGACGAATTAACATTATGAAGTCTGTAACTAGTCGAGAGTGGGGCGCAGATCGTGCCACTCTCCTGCAGCTATATACTTCCCTGTTACGCCCAATCCTGGACTATAATGCATTCTTATTTGATGATATATGTTCCAAACAAATACAAAAATTGCAAACTGCCCAGAACGCTGCCTTGCGGATCGTGACCGGGGCCTGTCGCACCACCAACACCACAATCTTACACATCGACACAAACATCCCCACACTCTGCCGCCGACGCAAATACATGTTACTCAGATTCTACGCCAGAGCAAGTTCTCACCCCCACACGCCCAACATTCCAGATCTTAAATCACCCCGCACTCACAAGCAGAGGCGGAACTTTTTGTTTTTCGTTGGGGTTGTAATTGAGTCGGCGACCGGGGGGTATTATTTTTTAGGGTCATCATCAGCTAAGGGTCATTATTTTGTTTAGTCAGACTTGAGTCGACTAAAAATAATGAGCCGTTACAAGTCCGCTAAGGGCCCCTCAGACCGAAGGCACCTCAGGCTAACTGAAGGCCCCTCAGGCCATCTGAGGGCTAACCTAGGACAACCAAGACCCCTCAGACCGACTGAAGGCCGCCTCAGACCGACCGAGGGCTCTTCAGGCCGACTGAGGGCCCCGGGCCGACTGAGGCCCCCTAAGGCTGACTGAGGGAGGGCCCACTCAAGCCGAGTGAGTGTCCCCTCAGGCCGACCGAGAGCCCCCTCAGGCAGACTGTGGGCCCCTCCGGCTGACTGATAGCAGGCGCGGATCTAGGGGGGGGGGGGTCTAGCCCCCCCCCCCCCCTTGAGCCGGGTCGCGCCCATGTATCGCCCGCCAAGCGCGCCCGCAGGGCGCAACTTTGTGTATGTTGCGCCCCCCCCCCCTTTCACCGAAATCCTGGAACCGCGACTGGAGAGCCCCCTCAGGCCGGCTGAGGGCCATCTGAGGCCGACTGAGCTCTCCCCTAAGGCTGACTGAGGGCATAGGGCAAAGCAATCTCCAGGGCCCCCGAAGCGTCAGGGACCATTTGAAGAACTGAGGGCCCCTTCGCCTGTTATTGAGCATGAGCGGGGGGAGATGTAAATTGGCGACCGAGTGCACCCTCGGGCCGATCGAAGACCCCCTCGTCCTCGATCCGACCGAAGGCCACTCAGGCCGACCAAGGGCCCTCAGACCGACCGAAGGCTTCCTCAGGTCCACCGAAGACCCCCTCAGGCCGACTGAAAGCCCCTCAGGCCGACTGAAGGCCCCTCAGGCCGACTGAGGGCTCCCTCAGGCTGACCGAGAGCGCACTGAGAACGACGAGGACAGACCGAGGGTCCCCTCAGGCTGTTCGAGGACACCTCGAGGGCCCTCGGTCAATTTCTTTTCGGTCAAAAATAAATATAAATATTTCAAGAGGGACCCTCATTGCACATTTATGGGGGGCAACACCATATATTTGCTCCCCAACTTATTGAGCTGCTCCCCTGCCCCCTCTCCCGCCGCCCCTGTCCCCCACGTTCATACGCCTCTGGTTTGTGCATCCGCAAGGTTTTTCAGAGATAACGAACAACAGCGGCACGAAGCGTCGCCGTTTTCCTTTGCCCCTTATACCTTATCTCTTGTCTAACTTCTTTATTTGTTTTGGAAATTTTTATCTTTGAGAGAACCACTCTTATGCGTTTTTTGCGGATTTGAGCTTTTCTCGTCTTTGGGTACCTTTTACTCCATCAAATTTCCCTTGCTTAACAAAATTAATGATATGAACAAAAATCCTTACCCAAAAGGGGGCCCTTGTCCCTCTAACAGGCGTCCATAAAAAAGAAACAGAACAATCTGGTTATATGCCGACTTGTTTTGCGTTTGATTTTCAGTGGCGCATAGGTGTCGCCAAGGGGGTGGGGGCAACGTGTTTCCGGAACCTGGGGACTGATAACCCCTAGATATCGATACATATATATATTTTAGGTTCGGAAAAATGGAGCAGGTTGATGAAATCGGAGGTTCGCCTCGACACAAAAATCTTCATTTTTGGGCAAAATATGATGTGTTTATTCCTAGTAAAAGTCGTTTCTTAGGACGCAAACATCTGCCACAAAAATGGCCTCTCGAATGTAAAATGTCTGTTGATGCCAATGGTCTAGGTCCGGCCCTTTTATATATTACAGCTGAGATATAAAAATACATATAACATATTTCACACAAGGCAAACAAATTAGGCGAGAACCAAACAGCATCGCTTAGTAATAATACAAGAGGCAAATATGACGCGGCTATGCCAAAATATGCGCATTTATCTTGTCCGTTGCATTGACGTATGTGTGTTATTGCTTTTAAATATTTCTGCTGTTTTCGATAAGTTTTGGTTTGATTGATGTAGGATTATGTGCCTTGGATTAGGCTATTTTCTTTTAAACTGACTTTTACTGATGTGGCGCTCTACTGTTCAACACAATGACCAGGTACATCTTGTGAAAATAATGTTGGTCTGGCTATACATTGAAGGTTGTGATAATCATGATTTTTAACTCAATTGATTTAGGTCTGATTATTTCTGTTCTTTTTCCAGCTTAGGATGGTTGGTATGCTTTCAGACACAAACATATTTATAATATTGGTCAAGTTATTCATTAAGTGTCAATTTCACCAACATATTTAAACTCAAATTGTAATACCTTTGGCGAACCATGTAAGGGTGCATTCTAATGTGTGACATTTATCCAGAACTAAGCCCAATGTGAAATATGCTACACTCAATCTTGCTTTGCTCATGTTTTTGATGTAAACACCTATACCAATTGCCATTTTGTATGTGTGAAATTGAAAAAGTTACCTGTTTGTCAATAAGTAGTGTTGTTCTTTAGTGTTTATGACCCAACTGAATATGATCCTACGGCCTGGGTACCTACATAGTCGTTCTCAGTCATTTGGAGATAATATGTTGTACCTATTGTTGGATTTTAAATGCTATTTTATGACAAACTTTACTAACAATTTCAAGTTTGTTCTTTCCTGTGCTCATACTTCATATATGTTGTCATTATTTTGTTATAATTGTTATTGAAAATCCTTTGGTGATTTTGCGCACCGTTCACAGTATTTATTTACTTAGGTATGCATTCACTGACAATGTTGGGGTTGTAATATTCATAATTGGGGTTGTAATTCTTGAGGATGCAGTTGTAGCTACAACCCCAAAAGTATATAAAGTTCCGCATGTGCCCACAAGACGACAAACACTACTACAAAAACAACACCCACTTATCAGTCACAGAATCACACAAACACTCACACTATTCAACATCCCACACATCAACACAATGCCAACACCACCACTCACACCTCACTGGCTCGACACAACACCAGACACACACCGCCTCTTCACACACAACAAAAACACAGTCACGGCGGCAGAGACACGCACACTCGTCCACGAACAAAAATCACAACACAACACTTACACATACATATACACTGACGGTTCCCGGGACGACGGCCGAACCGGCGGAGCCTATAACACGAATACAGCTAATAATAACTTCCGATTACCAGACATAAATAGCGTGTATACAGCAGAACTTTCAGCAATTTGCATGGCCTTAGTATATATTAGAACTGCAAAAACTTAAAGAAGTAGTTATATGCACAGATTCGTCCGCCTCGCTCTTTGCCATTTTCTCAATTCGTGACTGCAGAAACCCGATAGTCTTCAAAATTCGACAGCTAATCAAATAGTTACATAGCAAGCAAATTATAATTAAGATCCTCTGGATCCCGGGACACGCCGGTGTCTCGGGAAACGAGGAAGCCGACAGACTCGTAAAATTAAGTTTACAATCTCCTCCAGAAAACCATCTTCCAAGCCCTTTATCAGACGTTTTAAATTACATAAACCAACAATTTAACATATTGCGCCAGCGCGAGTGGGACGCTGCTCCGCATTTTCACCTGCAACCAATCAAACCAAAAGTCAAACATTTCATATCTAGATACCGGAATTGTAGAGAGAATGAAACAGTATTAGCACACCTCGCCTCGGTCATACACAAATTACGCATTATTACATTCTCGACAATCTGCCGCCCACAAATTGCCAACACTGCTCAGGTTATCCGCGTTATACAATTAAACATTTACTTATTACTTGCCCTGTGCACAATATCAAACGCCAGAAAATCATGAATTACACGCGACACAATCGAATCACATTGAATCTTTAAACGCTGTTAGGTGATGATTATCCTGAATTGGTTGGCCTCCTCTTTGATTTTCTTTGACCAAACACGATTAGTTAATCAAATATATCAGGGTGTTTTGCCGAGCGCAATTTTTTCTCTCTGTGCAGATTTTGTCCCCTTTGCGTTAGGCGCTGGGTTTTGTATTATTCAGGACTTTTCTCCCAGCTAAATACATCCCACAACCAGGTTTCGCCGGGGTGCCGGAGCCAGGGAGACTGGCAACAGTCTCCCGTTGCTGCAATGATGGCACCCCGGCTCCGTCAACACTAACACCTTTTCATAAGTGTATGTCCAAGTGTGTGTGTCTGTGTGTGTATGGAATAAAATATTTATGTATGTGTGTCTCGTGTTTTACTTAATTTTGACTTTGAACGAAATACTTAACGTAAGATAGACATTATATTTACTTTGAACAATTCACTTAATGTACAATAGATACCCTATTCCCTAGCTTGCTCCGGGTTCACATATACCGGTTAACGTAATTCTTTTCCTGGCAAATTGCCAGAATTAATTTCCTCCCGAATATGGCTTTAGGCCGCTCCAGGGAAAAAGTATAAGAAAGACAATATTTAGAGTAGGGTAGGTGAAGAGAGTTGGTGAAAAGAGGTCTCAGACTGGCTTCGTTGGACCAACCTGCCACCCCTCCAGGTTGTTTTTGGACCGTTCGGGCCAAGCAGGCTGGCTATACACCGTTAGGTATCCGCCAGTGGACAGTATAGGATAGATAGATAAAAAGCAGAATGAAAACAGAGAGGCAAGAGTCACACGGCAAATGAGTTAAGCCCGAAGGTAAAGACGGGGAGGGGTGTGGGCTAAGACTAGGGGAGGTAGCGGGGTGGATACTGCACGCAGTGCAGTATCGGGATCTGTGATCAGGGGGATGGGGAGGGGGGGCGGGTGGCTTCAACTACTCGGCTCTAGCAAGAGCGGCGTAGAGGAGAGTGGGGGGGGGGGGGGGAGGAGCGTTACGTTAAAAAACGTACAACGAATTCCAATGGAACCTTCCGTTGATAAGCAGTGCAGCCGGTCGATCGTTGAGACCTAACGGTACGGACCTGTGAGGACAACCGTATGCTGACCGCCGCAGGCCACCTTAGCGATGTTCCGGAGTTTCGGCACCAGCGTGGGAAGGGTGCGACTCTCTCGGTCTCCCAGGCCCAACTGGCCCTCCTCGTTCTCACCAAACGTGTACAGCTCACCGCCAGCTGGGGAGAAAGAGGGGTTTTGTCAACGAAGGGAGACATCTGGGGAATTCCATGACAGATTAACCAAGTCATAACACCCTACATCTTATCTTTCGATAAAACTACGTGTCGGGGGTTATCTGGGCCGTAGATTTACGCTGAGCAATTTCCAGCCCCGTCTGTCGAATGGGTTTCGAGTTATAGCCTCAGGCATCTTTTTGATGTCGCGCAAAGTTCTAATTTTCAGCGGCCAATATCTCCCATCTCAATCATGCGAGTCATGCAAACATATATATCATCAGTATCATGAACCATATACTCCAGTAAGGCGCCGTAGTTGGTGATGAACGAGCGAGCGCGAAATAAATGTATCGTGAATTTCAACCCGATCGCCGCCTTGGGAATCCGTCCAATCACCTTGGTGCTGGCTCGGAGCTTGGCCAAACCTGCGGCGATCCCACAGGCCGGGGCCTCTGACGCCTGGGTGGGTGGCTCCGGTGTAGCAGCCGGCCGGCCGAGGCACTGCTGGCAGTGCCACACGGAGAGAGCCCGGGCCTGGGCGATCGTCAGCTTGGCACAAGAGGTGTGCCATCGCTGGCCGCAGAGGCTGCAAGTGATGGCAGCTTTCCTTGAGCTTTGGCTCCTGCATGCCTGACAGCTGAGCGAGTGCGATTCCTGGGCGGGGGGGGGGGGGCGTTTTCGCCCGCTTGCCGTTACTTGTTACGTCCAGTTTTGGGTGCCCATATTAATGAACTAGTTAAAGAAGAGAATCATGTGTTGCAAAGTTGCAGACCTTCAAATTTCAAATGCATATTATCCGGATCCAGAGGAGACCGTGTTTTCCCATAGAATCTCTATTGAACAGCCTAGCCCAATATCCTTCAGTCTTTTGTAGGTCTTCGCTTGCGAGTGGCTAGGCCACAACGTCACGTTCTTGGAAAAAAATTGCCAAGGTTTGCCGTTCAATTGTCACGTTCTTGGGAAAAAAATTGCCAAGGTTTGCCGTTCAATTCAAATTTCGGTTCAAAATCTCGATGAAAACACAAGTTTTTTGAATAACAATAGAGTGGAAGTCGTTCACTTACTTAGCTCATCTGCACGGCTCATAGCAAAGCATATGTGGCACTTCAGGGGTGGTGTTAGGCAGGCACGTAGCCAGGATTTCGTCCAGGGGGGCGGTCACGCTTGGAAGGGGCCCCTTCAC
>JAXIVJ010009000.1:0-53069 GCA_036785665.1 Chirona hameri
ATACGCTATTTTCTACGATTTGTCAAACGTTTAACGTTTTTTCACCAAAAATGACATGACATGACGTCACTAAAACGTCATTATCTCCTCAAAATTCTCACGAATTTCAACACGATTGTAACACAAGATGTAGAATTGATGCACCATAAGGTACCGAAAGTTTCATTTCGATATCTGTCATAGTTTTCAAGTTATGGAGAAAATCCGGGAGGGAGGGTAAAATTTACCCCCCCAGCGCCGCGCGGGTTAACTGTTTCCTACGCGAACTATTTGTGTAGGATCTTTTAGGTATTATTTTAGACACGAGAGAAGAGATTCAGAAATGTTGTACTGTATTTTACACTTCTCGATTAGCCCATCATGCCAAATTTTCTCAAAACATTTTGAAATATCAAGAAAGACTGCAGTAAATTTGTATTTGCATTCAATGCTGTGTACAATTGATGAGTGAAATATAGTAGCTGGATATGCCTACCATGGCCAGGACGATACCCACTCTGTCTTTCAGTTAATCAATTATTGTCATTTAGAGATGTTCATACATTTTATTGAAGACTAGTTTTTTCCAAGATTTTTGACAAATTTGGGAGAAGACTTATTGGTCGGTAATTCGTTGGGTCAGAGAACCTTTGCGCTTAAAAATGGGCGTAACGCATGCTTTTTTCCAAGAAGTGGGGAATTTACCTGACTTAAGTGATTTATTGAATAGCTTAGACAGGGGATTAGCGATTAGAAGGGCACACATCTTAAGAAATTTGGCTGGAATTTTGTCAGGTCCAGATGATTTATTAGCGTCGAGACAGTTGAGAATATAAAGAACCTCCCGTTCATTTACTTGGACCTCTGCTAAAGGGGGGATAGGTGGTTCAGGAGGAGTGATGGGAGGTATTTGTTTGTCATGTATGTCTAGTCTTGTTTGAGTATCGAAGTGTCTGTTAAGAATTGTCGCTTTGTCAAGATCGTCAGTAATTGGTGTGCCGTCTTGTCCGATGAGTGGTGGTATATTCCTATTTGCTTTCCTACCAATGATGTCTTTTAGGATTTAGGATATGTGCGTGAATTTGTTGTATTCTCCAAAAGTTTCATGACTTGTGTTTGTATATGACAATTTTTAAGTTTCTGATTGGTTGTTGTAGTTAAGTTTCGCTGTTGCCTCCAACGCTCCCAATCATATTCCGTGTTACGCTTTCTCGCAATATTGAACAGTCTATCTCGTTTACGAATTTGGCATTTCAGTTCTAAAGTAAACCAGGGTTTGTCATTTGCTTTGGGTGAAATGGTTCGGAGAGGAATTGAAGCTTTGGCTGCAGTCATCAGGGCATCAGTGAAATTGTCAGTTGCTTCGTCTACGTCACAGTCCAGTAGTCTGTCCCAGTCTGCGTCTATCAAGAGTCTTGTAAGTTTGTCGGTGTCCATCTGTCTGTAGTCCCATAATTGTATCGTTTGTCTTGGCTGTTAACCCGCGAGTTACTGGGGGGGGGGCTATTTTTTTGCCCACCTCCCGTTATTTTGCAATAACCCCTAAACGAACACTGGTATCGTCACCAAACTTGCAGTACCTTCTCTCACATCAATTCTACACATGTTGGCAAACGGGAAAATATGAGGCTATGATAGGCCAATCGGGAATGACGTCAGAGTGACGTCATGTTCTTCGGTTTTTGTTGCAAAATAATGGTTTTCGGAAACGCTGTCAAAGGTACGATATTTGAGATAAACTAAATTGTTATAAATAAAATTACTAACAATAGACCGGGCTATCAAACTGTTATCTCGGATTTTTGAGTTTTTATTTTATTCAAAATTTTGAGAAATCCAAATACATTTTTTTGTTTTTACAAAAAATTCAAGAAAAAATCAGAATTATCCAAAAACCGGAATATATGTGATCGAGACGTATGCGGTGAATATGTGTACCAAATTTAAAGTCGATATCTTTAAAAATGACCGAGTTATGACCTTCAAATGACAAAAATCGACCACTTCTCACAGCATTACTATGCATAAAAAACGCATTTCCATTTTTGCTTTTTACTTATATTTATATGGAACAAACAATGTTCTAAGGTCATTTTTCGCGTTCTAGACGAAAAAACAAACCCATAAACATGTGTTACAACGCCTAATGACCGTAATCTGCAGTTTGACCTCGTGACCTCGGATGACCTTGACCTGACCCAAGGTCATAAACAGCTAAGAAAGGTACTTAGAAGTGTCAGACACACGAATGATACCGATTTATCGACAGTTTATGCGTTTAATATCGCAATTTTGCGCGACAATTCCATCCATCGAGACCTTTTGACACGGTCAAACATTTTGTACTTGACCTGACCTGTGACGTCATCGGTGACCCCGAGGTCAACAATATTATGTTTCCCTCGATAAATTTCACAGGGCTATCGAATACCGTTTGAATTTGTACATTCGGTCCAGTAGTTCCGGAGATCAGAGGGAGGGGGCTAAAAATAGCCCCCCCCCCCCCCCCCCCCCCCAGTAAGTCGCGTTATGAAATATACCCCAGTAACTCGCGGGTTAAAGGAAATAGTTCACCTTCAACATGGGATTTTGAACTGAAATAGCAGTTTTGTAGCCCGTGTTGAGAAATCCTTATCTGCAACTTTTCTTGGCTGAAAAGACTCTCCAGCCGAAGATATTTGACTTTTTGGCGAAGGAATGCGGCGCATATATGATATACCGTACCGTCTGAGAGTGCCAGCACTGGTCTGAGCATGCGCAGACCAATAACGCACACCATAACATTAATAATTTACGACCTTCTGTCCTGAATTGGCGCGATGTAGGACCATTTTTGAAAAGAAAAAAAGAAACTGTATTAAAAAATATAATAAAATCGTGTTCTGAAAATTTCCGAAGGTCAACTATTTCCTTTAAGTTTAAGCGTTGCAAAGATTGGTAGGTGATCAATATTGGAGAAACAGGGAAGTACGCCACTGTCGCGAATCATAGAATCATCTGATACCGCCAGGAGGTCTCTCAGATTTGCAACATTATTAACTCCTGTGTGTCGTGTTGGTTCGTTAATTAGCTTCTTGAGATTTAATGCTACAAATTCGTCTTGAAGAAGGATTTCGTATGGTGATATCACGCTATGTGTTGAGAATTTAGGGTGAAGATATGTGTTGCCTGCGTTTAGGTCTCCTAGTATAATTATATTGTCAGGACGGTAAGCCTTTGCCAGCGCAAGACTTTCATTAAATTTTGCGAAGAAGTCAGAATGCTGGACTGAAGACAAGTTGGGAGGTACGTAGATTGTACAGACTATGAGAGTGGTAGATTTAATTTTAATGAGGCTCCATATTCATTCTATTCCATGAAGCTCAAGATTGGAAAGTCTTCTAACTGCAAGATTATTACGAACGTAGATCGCAACACCACCTCCATTCCTGTCTCTATGCCGTGTCAGTGGGTCGTGAAAATTGTCAAGAGTGAAGAGAGAAGGATGGACCTGGTCGTCAAGTTCAGTCTCAGATAGACAAAGTGTGTGAATGTCGTCAAGTGAAGAGAAATGGGAAAGCTCGTCAAGTCGGCAGCGAGATGTGATTGAGTTAATGCTGACATGTGAAATGGCGATGAGCTTAGTATTGTCTCCCTTAGATAAGCTGGATGATGAAGACAGGTGAGTTGAAGATGCAGCTGACCCAACCGAAGCCGCCCGGCGCCCGGGATCTGGGGAAAACGAAATAGCGCTCGTCAGACATTGGCTGCGCAGCAGCGGGTGTTCGATTCCTAAATAAACAAATTGCGTACTCAAGCTGGATAACAAATGAAAGCCTGTATATAACCGGAAGTATCGAACAAAAGTACATAATCGCTTGCATGAAATATTATGGAGAGTCGTGTAAACACGGAACTACTCAACATGCAATCAATAGCTCAACTAAGTTACTGGCACATTAAAACAAAGGGGCCATATTACGAATGACACAATAGACACAACACACTGACACAATAGCTGGGCATTAACTAAACAGTTAAGTAAACATTGCATGAACAAAGTTAACACTAAATGAGATCAAACGGAATAGAGCTAAATATCTCTCAATGAAACCATGCAAGTGTAGGCAGTGAACTCAATCACAGCCAGAAGCATTACATAACACTTGTATATGGACACTATGTAAAGAGTTAACAAACGGGCACCGCTACTCGACCGCCGTATGTGGATACCATGTGACCACCTATATCTGGATCAGTCATGCCCCCACCCCCACTCCACCTACCCAACCCACCCACCAGCGGCGGCCGGCCCGAGGCGCCCCAGCCGGGGGGCACAACCGGCCGCCACCTCGGAAGGCGGTAGCAGCTGGAGATCACGGCCGCGGCGGCCCGGCCCGACGCACCCCAGCAGGGGGCACAGCCGGCCGCAGCCACGGAAGACGGTAGCAGGGCAGATCACGGCGATCACGGCCGCGGCGGCCCGGTCCGACGCGCCCCAGCAGGGCGGCACAGCCGCGGCCACCGCCACGGAAAGCAGCGACAAGATCCCGGCGGAGATCACGCGGAGCCCACGGCGGAGATCACGCAGATATCACGCGGATATCACGACGAAAAACACGGCGGAGACCACGGCGGATAATACGGCGAAGATCACGGTGGAGAACACGGCGGAGCCAACGGCGGAGATCACGCGGAGCTCACGGCGGAGATCACGCGGAGCCCACGGCGGAGATCACTCGGAGATCACTCGGAGATCACTCGGAGATCACGGCAGAGAACACGGCGGAGAACATGGCGGAGATCACGGCGGAGCCCACGGCGGAGCCCACGGCGGAGCCCACGGCGGAGCCCACGGCGGAGCCCATGGCGGAGCCCACGGCGGAGCCCACGGCGGAGCCCACGGCGGAGATCACGCGGACCTCACGGTGGAGAACACTGTAGAGCTCACGGCGGAGATCACGCGGAGCTCACGGCGGAGAACACGGCGGAGACGCGGAGCTCACGGCAAAGATCACGGCGGAGATCACGGCGGAGATCACCCGGACAAGCCAAGCAGACCATTTGCAGGTCTCCTGTAATCTACTCAAACTGACCCAGGTCAGACTTGGAGCCGAGACGCACTGTTGCCGTCTGCTGAGACTGCTTGACCTTCAGCACGCATCCGTCGGACCAGACGGCCCACAGTTTTCCTTCACGCTTTAGCTGGTGAGCCAGGTACATGATCTCTTGGTTCCTTCTTGTGAGATTTTCCTGGACGAAGGCGTTCTTCATAGAGCCCTCGGTCAGAGTGGAGCCTCTCGGTGGTTTGGCGTTTCTCAACTCCTTCCGTCCGAACCAGACGGCCTCCCTCTTTAAGTAAGACACGTATTTTACTACGAGGGTGCGAGGGGGCGCGTGAGGCTATCCGGGGCGGCCGCCTTGGGTTTACCTACACGGTGCGCTCTGTCCAGATCAGCCCTGTCCAGTTTCACATTGACCATCTTCGCCACGTAATTCGCGAGTTGGACTGTATTGTCATCCTTGGTTTCAGGAACGCCTGTAAAGTTCAAACAGTTTCGCCGTGAGTACTGTTCAAGTTCGGCGAGTCTTTCGTTCTGCTCGCCGATCACGACTTTTTGGGCTGCTACTTCCTGTTTTAGCTCTTGGGTCTCCTTCTCCTTTTCCTCCAGTCCAAACAGGTCTCGCAGCGTTGATCTTATATCTTGATCGCTCAGCATGGCGAGAAGAGCTGTCTTCATATCAGCCAAGTCAGGCATACTTGCTTTGTGTTTTGTGAACACTTTACACCCACCGCTGCGCCGCAGACTAGTCAGCACTGGTCTCAATCACCGAGGCACCGGGTGCACTGGTACCGACCCCACAAACACAGCGGAGGTCACGAGGTCACCGGTCGGGCGGAGCGGGGACAGGCACGTCTGACCCCTGGGCCGGTCAGTGGAACACTGATGGCAGGTGGCAAACAGTATCCCGCTGCATGTCACGCACAGAGTAAGGTCAGGTCAGATGTCATGTAAGAGGTCGGGTCAGATGTCATGTCAGAACTCGGGTCAGATGTCATGTCAGCTGGGGTCAGATGTTATGTCAGAGATCGTGTCAGAAGTCAGGTCGGAGGTCAAGCCGGAGGTCAGGTCAGAGATCAGGCCAGAGAGCAGGCAGCAGCCGTGTTTCCAAGCAGGGCATACACGACAGATGCAAGGGCGCTGCCATAATATTTTGAGACAGGAGGGGGCAGGTAGGTGCTCCCCTTCTTTACCTCACTTTCATTGGGCTAATGTTAAAATCCTGCTACTCTGGGGCACCCCCCCCCCCCCCCCGAGGGGCGACGCCCCTGCACAGAGTTCAGGCATGTCAGAGGTCGAACAGTAGCCATTTCTCCCCTTGGGTCACACAGACAGAGGTCAGATCAGAGGTCAGACGGCAGCTGTGTCTCCCTGCAAGCCACTCACAGATAGAGGTCAGGACAGAGGTCAGATGGCAAACAGCGTCCCCCTGCATGTCACACACAGAGTGAGGTCAGGTCAGATGTCATGTCAGAGGTCGGACCAGATGTCAGACAGCAGCCGCATCAGACAGCAGCCGGGTTGGTAGGGTGAATGTGTGATGTGTTTTTGTGGTGTCAACTGTCGGGTTTTGTGTTCAGTAGCCAGGCTCTGTCACTTGAATGAAGTTTGTCGAGAAGTTTTGAGGGTTGTTTGGTGTATACTGCTGCATATATGATAGGACATACATGCCAAGTATTTCTCTGTTTGGTTTCCTTGATTTGAATTATCAGTTTACTATGTGCATATTTCACCTTAGGGTTTCGAAGAAGTAGGTATCAGTTGTCTTAGCCTTGCTTACACAATGCAAAGTAAAAGGGTTTCTGTGCTCCGGTCGCTGTGCATGTGAGTATCACACCTATGCCACTTGCATTAACTCTGTGCAACTGGCTGCCTCCAGGTGAGCTCGCTGTTGCCCGTCCTGCCTCTGCTAGCTGGAGTGCATCAACAAACTTTCCTGACTCCAACAAGCAACTTGGGAACTCCACTCGAGCAGTCACTAAATCTGCATACCATCTGATCATTTCCCAGCGCTTCATGATCAGTACCTGCATGGTCTCGGGTAACTATCGCTCTCTCCAACCTTCTTATCCCATTAAGTGTACCCACCCCGCGCATATAACTTCAACCTGTAGTTTGAACCTCATATAACTCAAACTTCATATCCAGTGGTGGCTACTAAACATATATCCTGATGCCATAACCTTGCTTATAAAAGCTGGAGTCGAGCAAAACCCAGGCCCACCCAATCACAATCACACAAACCTCAAAATCAGCCATGTCAATATTAACAGCATTACATCCTCACACAGACTAGATTAATTATCTGACTTTGCAGACTCCTCTGGCACAGACATTCTCACGCTCACAGAAACAAAGTTAGATGAAACAGTTCACCCTAGCTTGTACAAGCTGCACAATTATCATGAACCATATCTGAAAAATCGCTCTAGGCATGGAGGCAGAGTGGCTGTTTATTTTAATGTATCACTTGCAGCTAAGAGATTGCCAGAACTTGAAATTGGGAGCACTGAATGGATTTGGACACTTACTAAAGTAAAAACTCACACAATCATAGCATACTGTGTATACATTCCGCCAAACTCACCCCAAGAAAAGTTAATGGACTTTATAGACACATTAGCTGAGAGTGTAGCACTTGCTCAAACTCTCAATCCAACCATGATTGTAATTCTAGGGGATTTTAATGCAGGCAACAATTACCTCAGCATAAATTATCAGAACCATGGCGGAATCACTCTTTTTGACAGACAACTCCATGACACTATATCTTCCCTCGACCTCACACAACTCATTGATCAGCCAACAAGACAAAACATTAACACTGCCAACCTAAGAGATCTAGTTTTTGTTTCAAACACAGACCTTGTAATTGACAATGGCATAGCCCCCCCCCCCCCCATTCTTGCAAATAGACCACTACCCAGTGTATGTCACCATGAATATAGCGAAACCAGTACTAAGGACACACTTAAAGACCATACGAGACTACAACTTACTGGATGCAGACAGACTCACAAACCAACTTATCTTAACTGACTGGGACACCATTCTTAACCAACATATAAATCAAGTCACTGAAAATTTCACACAAGTAATATTGAGTGCAGCTAACAATGCAATACCAACCCGAACAATACGATGTAGACCAAATGACAAACCCTGGTACACTAACGAACTGAAACGTGAAACACGAAAAGGAGATAGACTTTTTCGAATAGCACTCAGACAACAGACTGACGATAGCTGGACTCGCTGGCGACATCAGAGGAATGCTGCAACAGAACTAAACAAACGTCTGAAAGAAAAATATAGAGTTACTCAAGTTCAACAGCTTTTGGCTTCTAAGAACGACCCATACAAATATCACAAAATTTTGAGGCAAATAACTGGAAGGACCAAAGCCCAGACACTGCCACCGCTTATTAGACCAGATGGACAAACTACGACTGACGACAGCGACAAAGCCAATATACTGAATGACCACTTTGTAAACCAGTCACGACTTGACATTGGAGCCAGATGCATCCCTGAGGTCATGCCACCAAATCCTCCAGTTCCGATTCTAGACAGGATCACTATTACTGAGAGAGAGGTTCTTAAGCTCCTGAACTCTCTAGATGTGAACAAATCGTGCGGGATAGATAATCTACCCTCCAAAATTTTGTGAAGTTAGTAGCAACTTTGATAGTCAGTCCACTCACAAAATTATTCAACAAATCGATAAGTCAAGGAATGTTTCCATCAATGTGGAAAGAGGCAAACGTTCACGCTATTTTCAAAAGAAGGGATCAGCATCCGACCCGTCACACTATCGTCCCATCAGTCTTCTTCCTTGTATCTCAAAAATCTTAGAAAAAATAGTATTTAATCGGATATACAAACACATTTCAGAAAACGGCCTACTCACTGACAGACAGAGCGGATATAGACCAAATCATAGCACACATCTTCAACTCCTTTACTTAGTTTACAGCTTGTACAAATCTCTTGATGATGGAAATGACTTCACAGCTATATTTTTGGATATAAGCAAATATTTCGAAAAAATTTGGCACGCAGGGCTCTTACACAAATGCAAAACACTATTTGGAATATCTGGATCGCTCCACAACTGGCTGACATCTTACCTAACTGATATAATAATGAGAGTAAGCGTCGGTAATAGCCCTCAAATCATTAACGCATGAATGCCCTCAGGGAAGTGTGTTGGGTCCATTACTCGCACTTATTTATCTTAATGACCTCGCGGACAAGACTCACAATGAATCTCTCTTTTATGCAGACGACACTTCACTGTACGCTTCATACTCGAGACAAAGTAACCTGCACCCACCTGTCAATCACTACAACAAACCTCAACCTGATTTTAACACGGCGTGCAGATCATTACAAAACGACCTAGACGTTATTTCCGAATTTGGTATCAATTGGTTCATCACGTTCAATGCAGCTAAAACTACACAGGAAACATTCACCAATGCCGTCCCCCCACGCTTACCTACACTGTCATTTAACAACTGTCCAATACCATCGACAAAAAGACATACTCATCTCGGTCTTACTTTGTCAACCGACCTGCGATTTCACGATCATATCAATAACATCATCAAAAAAGCGAATATCGCTATGAGTCCCCTCTACCCAATTGCCAAATTTTTACCTCGTGACATTCTTGTACAAATACGTACATACGACCAATGTTTGATTATAGTGACATTGTATGTGACGGACTTATAACAATTAGAGATACGCTGAGACTAGAACGACTACAGATGAGAGCAGCAAGACTAGCGACTGGGGAACTCTTTCGTACATCTCGCAACAAACTATTGACAGAGCTAGGTTGGGACACGCTGGACACTAGACGCACTAAACACCGACTAATCTTCTATCACAAGCTTCTCGACCCACGTACTGATATGCCACAATACATCAGAGACATAGTACCGGAAACAAGACACCAGAACACAGGACGTGCGCTTCGAAACGCTAATACACTGACACTTCCAAACAATAGAACAACACTCTTCCAGCAATCCTACATCCCAAAAACCACCCGACAGTGGAATGATCTGCCTGAGCCTACAAGAACCGATCCTTGCCTCAAATCTTTCAAAAGAGCGATAGATTCTCGATTCGGTGCCGAGGTCCCTCCAAAATTTAACAACATGGGATCAAAGATCGGAAATATTTTGCATACTCGTCTTAGACTTGATTCATCAGTTCTCAATGCTCACCTCTTCCAAATTCAAAAAGCCCCTTCCCCTTGCTGCGAGTGTGGGAACCCAAGAGAGAATGTAGCACATTTTGTTCTAAATTGTCCCCGCTTTAACGTGCTACGCTCAGAACTTTTCGACCAAGTTTCCCGAATAATGCCAAGTTTCCCCCGAAATAATAACTCAAACAAGCTTGAAATTTTACTTCATGGTAGTGATTTAAGTGAAAACGAAGGAATTTAAGTTGTCAAATCGTTCCAAAAATTTCTGATCAAAACAAAAAGATTCCAGACCTAAAAGCACCAAGCAGCGGACGGCGGGGCGGGCGGCACGTGGCGCCGCCTGGAGGCGGCCGATTCAACTACTGAGTGGCGGATGTGGTGCGATGTGGCGGCGGTCAGTGGATAGAGATATGTATTGTTGCTAGTTTTTTTATATTTTCATGTTAAGAAACGAACAGTAATTTTAGAGAGGTGCTTTAATTTAAGAATTTTATTATTTTGCACCAATCTAACCACGATTATTTGTCTTGTTTTGTTTTTCTGAATTCTGAAAAATACACGTATTGTTGTTGTTGTTGTTGTCTCCTTGCAGGTCGCACACAGACAGAGGTCAGGTCAGAGGTCAGATGGCAAAAAGCGTCCCCTTGTATGTCACGCACAGAGTGAGGTCAGGTCAGATGTCATGCCAGAGGTCAGACCAGTGCGGCGGTCAGACAGCAGTCGCGTCTCCTACCAGGTCACACACAGACAGAGGTCAGGTCAGATGTCAAACAGCATCCCCCTGCAGGTCACGCACAGAGTGAGGTTAGGTCAGATGTCATGTCAGAGGTCGGGTCAGATGTCATGTCAGAGGTCGGGCAGAAATCATGGCAGAGGTCGGGTCAGATGTCATGTCAGAGGTCGGGTCAGATGCTATGTCAGAGGTCGGGTCAGAAGTCAGGTCAGAGTTCAAGCCGGAGGTCAGGTCAAAGATCAGGCCAGAGATCAGGCAGCAGCCGTGTCTCCAAGGAGGCACACACAAGATACAGATGCAAGGGCGCTGCCACAATATTTTGAGACGGGGGGGGGGGAGGGTGGGGGGGGGGGGGGGGCAGGCAGGTGTTCTCCCTCTCTACCTCACTTTCATTGGGCTAATATTAAAATCCTGTTAATTTTGCCCCCCCCCCCCTCGGGGGGCGACGCCCCTGCACAGAGTTCAGGCATGTCAGAGGTCAAACAGCAGCCATTTCTCCCCTTGGGTCACACAGGCAGAGGTCAGATCAGAGGTCAGACGGCAGCCGTGTCTCCCTGCAAGCCACTCACAGATAGAGGTCAGGTCAGAGGTCAGATGGCAAACAGCGTCCCCCTGCATGCCACGCACAGGGTGAGGTCAGGTCAGATGTCTTGTCAGAGGTCGGACCAGATGTCAGACAGCAGCCGTGTCTCCTTCCAGGTCACACACAGACAGAGGTCAGGGCAGAGGTCATATGACAAAAAGTGCCCCCCCCCCCCCGCATGTCGCCCCCTGCATGTCACGCACAGTGAGGTCAGGTCAGCTGTCATGTCAGAGGTCGGGTCAGATGTCATGTCAGAGGTCGGTTCAGAGGTCAAGCCGGAGGTCGAGTCAGATCAGGCAGCAGCCATGTCTCAAAGCAGGGCACACACAGATGCAAGGGTGCTGCCACATTTTGAGACGGGGGGCAGCTAGGTGTTTGCCCCTCCCCCCCCCCCCCCCCCTACCTCACTCTCAATGGGCTAATGCAAAATCCTGCTCATCCATCTGGAGGCAGCCCTGCCCCCAGCCCCCCCCCCCCCCCCCCCCGGGCGACGCCCCTGCATAGAGCTCAGGCATGTCAGAGGTTAAACAGCAGCCATTTCTCCCTATGGGTCACACACAGACAGAGGTCAGATCGGAGGCCAGACGGTAACCGTGTCTCCCTGCAAGCCACACACAGACAGAGGTCAGGTTAGAGGTCAGATAGCAACCGAGTCTCCCTGCAGGCCATACACGGAGGTCAGGTCAGAGGTCAGACAGAAACGGCGTCTTCCTGCAGGCCACACACAGACAGAGATCAGGTCGCTCCTCTTCAGCCGCGCCGGCCGATCTCGCGCACCCCAACAACTGCAGCAGCCCCGTGACAACCAGCACGTGTGTGCCGCTCCTCTTCAGCCGAGCTTCACTGCTGCCACTGGTTGCCAGAGCTGATGGACCGTCTGCAGATTCCGAAGCCAAGTCAGGAAGGTGCTGGAAAGGCAATGTCACTCAGGTCATGAAATGTGGAAATGTGAATGATATAATGCTATTAGATGCTGAATGATGAATTTTACTCGATTATTCATTATGTTATAATGTAGTTCAAATCACATGAACAGACATAAACAGTCAGGAAATATTAAGTCTTGCTATGCTTGGACAACAGACCACTGGAACCCAGTATGTACCAGTAGTGTACTTTGAAATGCTTGAGAAATAAGCGTTTGTAAGCAGTAATACTGAAGCAAAATTACACAGACATATTTGATTTTACTTCTTCATGTATATCTCAAAAACACACTTGCATACAACACTGGAAAACCTCTCATGCTAGTCAGCGGCGGATCCAAGAAAGAAAATGGGGGTTGGAGGCACATCAGACGTCAAAGGGCCCACGAGCTGCAAGGGGCCCAAGCATTTTTGCGAGTCTGAAAGGGTCCCCAGTCGGTCTGAGAGTGTATTTGCAGGTGTGAGAAAGCCCTTGTGAAGCCTGAGAGGGTCCTTTGCCAGTCTTGTAGGGCCCTTGAAAGACTTGAGAGCGCCCTATGCTGGCCTGAGAGGACCATCGGCACATGCAGACCTGGGAAGGACCCTCTCAAACCAGCTTTGTGCTCCCTTAGACTGGTAAGGGCCCCTTGGACTGTCGTAAGGCCTCTGCTGAAAGCTTGGTAAATGCCCTATCAGGCCCAGCGAGTGCCCTTTCAGATCAGTGTTGGGCCATCAAAGGCCTGGAAAGGGCCTTCTGTCATGGCTGTGCCCCAGGCTTGGCAAGGGGCCCTCAGGTCCTCAGACACGGATGGACTCAGGCCCAACCGTCCACACAGAGGGGGCCCTCCTCAGACGTTTCGTTGGGCACATGCCCCATTGCCCCCTCCCCTGGATCCGCCCCTGATGCTAGTCAATAAAGTGTAAACTAAATTTGGCCCAAATCGTAAGCCGTTACAATGATTTTCAAAGAAATTAGTGCTGCCAAAATGTGTGTATTCCTTCACAAGGCAAAGTGTATCCAAGTTAAGCACCTACTTTAACACATGAGCGGTAAGGATCGACACGTACCAGTGATGGGATGGCAGACTTCTTCAACTTAACATGTGAGCCTGATTCATAATCAATATGAGCCGCAAAGTGCCTGAAAGCACACACACATTGCCTCCTTCAATCCGCATGCTGCCATTGAGGCAGCCAACAGCTGGCTGTTTGCCCTGGCACCCTAAAATACAAAACATATAAATGCACATTTTTTGCCGCATTGATTTAATCAATTCACAACAAATTTGTTCCATGAATCGAATAGTGATTTAATCATTCCGGTTCCAAAATGAATTGATTGAATCATGCCAAAAAAAGTGTAATCAGTAACCAGTCTGGATCGAACATGAAAGCCCCTTTTTGTCTTCAAAAATAAAAAATAATTCAATATATTTATTTAGTGATCTATGAAGAATAACCATTACAAAACAATTATAATATCTAATAGCTCTCTTTGAAGATGATCGTTGAAACAAAAATAGTTATAAACTGAAGCGTTACACTAATGACATAACACAACATGACAATTATAAAATTACACTAATGACATAAGGGACGAGTTTCTCTTCAGTTTCAGATTTTAGTTCAGTAATTCACCTCCCCAGTTAATGGTGTTCTTGAGGTCCATAAAAAAAGAAGAGAGTATTATTATGGCAGACAGAAAAGCGTACCAGTAATATCAAAACTATGACGTCACCAAAAACTATACATAATCAAACCTGACCTAACCTTTACAGCTCCCTCTCCCTCTCCCTCTCCCTCTCCCTCTCCCTCTCCCTCTCCCTCTCCCTCTCCCTCTCCCTCTCCCTCTCCCTCTCCCTCTCCCTCTCCCTCTCCCTCTCCCTCTCCCTCTCCCTCTCCCTCTCCCTCTCCCTCTCCCTCTCCTCTCCCTCTCCCTCTCCTCTCCCTCTCCTCTCCCTCTCCCTCTCCCTCTCCCTCTCCCTCTCCTCTCCCTCTCCCTCTCCTCTCCCTCTCCCTCTCCCTCTCCTCTCTCTCCCTCTCCCTCTCCTCTCCCTCTCCCTCTCCTCTCCCTCTCCCTCTCCCTCTCCCTCTCCCTCTCCCTCTCCCTCTCCCTCTCCCTCTCCTCTCCCTCTCCCTCTCCCTCGCACTCGCCCTCGCCCTCGCACTCGCCCTCGCCCTCGCCCTCGCCCTCTCCCTCTCCCTCTCCCTCTCCCTCTCCCTCTCCCTCTCCTCTCCCTCTCCCTCTCCCTCTCCCTCTCCCTCTCCCTCTCCCTCTCCCTCTCCCTCTCCCTCTCCCTCTCCCTCTCCCTCTCCCTCTCCCTCTCCCTCTCCCTCTCCCTCTCCCTCTCCCTCTCCTCTCTCTCTCTCCCTCCCTCGCTCTCTCGCTCTGTCTCGCTCTGTCTCGCTCTCGCTTTTTCTCATCGTTTCTTGGTGCTGAGTGTTGCCTCGAAGACACTGTTCCGAAAGCCAACGTGATGACACGGTCTTATCTCATTCATCGTGAAACAAACCTGTCAACAGAATCTTTCAAAAAGTGATGACTTAGCAGTTTACTGCCTATGACGTCATGTCAATATTTGCCAGCACGCTGTCATTTGTATTATTCATGCACGAGAGTCAAACGCTGACAATGCGGATCTCATTAGTGTTTGTCGACACTCGACACTAGATACTGTCATCCAATTAGCGTATGAAAAGCCCACCAGCTTGGGAGGGAGCCATCCCAGCCTTGGAGCCATCGCAGCCATGGAGCCATCACAGCCTTGAAGCCATCCCAGCCATGAAGCCATCCCAGCCATGTAGCCATCCCAGCCTTGGAGCCATCCCAGCCTTGGAGCCATCGCAGCCATGGAGCCATCACAGCCTTGAAGCCATCCCAGCCATGAAGCCATCCCAGCCATGTAGCCATCCCAGCCTTGGAGCCATCCCAGCCTTGGAGCCATCCCAGCCTTGGAGCTATCCCAGCCTTGGAGCCATCGCAGCCATGGAGCCATCACAGCCTTGAAGCTATCCCAGCCATGAAGCCATCCCAGCCATGTAGCCATCCCAGCCTTGGAGCCATCCCAGCCTTGGAGCCATCCCAGCCTTGGAGCCATACAAAGCGGGGAACAGCGCTGTCAACCTGTCATGTGACTGTCGTCATTGTCACCATCACCACCCTGTACCGACTATTACAGGTGTCAGTTACCACTTACCAGCAACACTACCAGGCCCGTAACCAGGCTGAATTCCCACAGGGGGCACAAGAATTCCCAGAGGGTCCCCTACCATTAGCATGCAGATTTACCAACCCAAAGTCTTAGCATGTAAAACATATTGTATCTGAAAAGTTGTGTTCTGATTTGCGTCCTGCTCAGTCGATTGTAGGTACTCAAAAGATTAAAAAGCGCCTGTGCTCAGTTATTTGTATACTTCTGCGAAAGTCCTTTTCCTTAACTACTGGGGGTGCACCGGCTAATGCGAGAGGGTGCACGGAAATCACAAGGAGTGCACGAGCACCTATTATCCAGTGCACCCGCCTGTCTATACGGGCCAGTCGCCAGTCGCTACAGCATATAGTAACAAAGTCATTCACAACATTTCTTCTCTGAGCCAGTACAAAACCCTCCCTGAGTGTAGCGCCTGCTGATGAATCCATGGGCTAAAGTTATAGTCAGGGACTGTTTCATGCGTGACTAGTGTCCCGTACCATTGACTGGTGCTTGCTGCGGATGTAGTAAGCACAGGTGACCCCGCCCCCATGTTCAGCCAAGGCATTCGCTTCTCGATACCAGTGTCCTTATACTCCCATGCGTCGAATTTCGCCACTCGACTGACGCTCGTCTGTGACGGCGTCTCGTGGACGAAGCTGTAGTTCCGCGGCGCCAGCCAGATGCCGCCCCAGTGCCGGCGACCCGCCTCCGCCTGCGCCTCTATCCGGTAGGCGAGCCTGCCGCCGCTGCCCAGGTCACGGATGAAGTCAGCGTTGGTCAGGATGGCGTAGTTGTCGCTGAGCGAGGGTGAGTGTTCGTTGCGCCTCAGGACGCTCAGGGGGTTCCAACCGTCCCTAGAGGCGACCGTGAGCAGCAGCGTCCAGCCGCCGCCGTCGTGGTTGAAGTCGCACAATACCGGCACCGGCATGCCGGTCAGCCAGTAAACGCCGTCCAGAGACATGCCCTGGTCCCGCAGCTGCAGACAGGAGCGGGCGCAGGCGCGTTTGGTTGGATTTTGGTGTGGCCCTGCCCCCGCCGGCAGCGGCACCGGACGCTTCTCACACGCCGACTCCAACTCCAACTCCGACTCTGTACTCAGTTGGGGCGTCTGACGACGGCAGCTGTTGGGGTCGGCGCCACTGGTTTCCAACCGACCCTCCAGCCGTCCGAGCTGCAGCTGCAGCGCTGCCAGGCCGTGTACGACCGAGTCCAGCCGTCCCTCCAGCCTCCCCAGCTCCGTCAGCGCCCGCTGACCAGCATCAGCACCGCTCAGCTTCTGACTGGCCAGCGCGCGCGACACAGCACCCTCCACCACCGGCGCCAGCAGCGCTGACAGCTGGTCGGCTGCTGACGGCTGCTGGGCGGCTGCTGACGACTGCTTGGCGGCTGCTGACGACTGCTGGGCGGCTGCTGACGACTGCTGGGCGGCTGCTGACGGCTGCTGGGCGGCTGCTGACGGCTGTTGGGCGGCTGCTGACGACTGCTGGGCGGCTGCTGACGACTGCTGGGCGGCTGCTGATGACTGCTGGGCGGCTGCTGTAGATTGCTGAGGATGCAACACCGTCACTAGCAGAAATGAAAGGACGACGGGGGCACAGTAGCTCCCCATGGTGTCCCAAAGCAGGCGATCGGTGGAGACCAATCCAGCCAGGTGTCAGTTGCACGGTACGAACCACGTAGTGCCTTCACCGCCCAGCACAACACTGCAGCGATCTCCTGGCCCCGACATGGTACACTGGGTTTATATTGAACGCAGATGGCGGAAAATACTGGTAAGACCATGCTCTGCCACGACGTCTGCTCTGGTTACATTCTGATCGTATACACAAGTTGCTGTGTATAAACACTCTCAAATATGTATATGTCTGGGAACACCAGACGTCTGGAACTTCCATAGCACGATATGACAGGGTCTCGGACTCTGGACCGGTTTTGCGGACACGGGTGTACACAAAATATACACGCGTCAGTTTTGAACGAATCTTGGCAAACTGGGTGTCAAAATGTTGGAAATTAAGTGGACTTTTATTTGACATCCTCAAACGTTAAATATATTTACCCAGAATATGAACAAATGAAAAAACGCGTTTTTCCGACTTACGTAGAGCCCCTATGGCCTGTCAAGGGCCCTCCATAGGGGCGTATGTAGTTTTGTCAGCAGTTTTGTCAGCAGTTTTGCACGTAACGTAAATTAAGTCACTATGCATATACGGATGAACGCATCATTGCGTATATTAGACTTCGAGCTTATGCAAAAGCGCCTGTTCTCACATTTCAATCACCTACTGAGTTAGGGGGAAAAGCTTCCATGTGCCTGAAAGCTGAAACACACTCCGATCACCGTCTTTGTTCCACAAAACACATGCAACTTTCCGTCGGCAATGCCGTTGATCTAATTCAGAATTAAAATATCATGTAAAAAGTGGGCGGATTGCGGCCACCTAGCTCCAAAGTTGGGAGGGGGGGCGTCGCCCCCACAGGTCCAAAGTTGCGGGTGCGAGTTGCCCCCACTGCCCCCATAGCTCCCACGTCCCTGCCCCAGTGACCCCAGTGGTGGTTACGCGCCTGCAAACAGCCAATGTGAATGTTGCTCTTTTATTGTAAAGGTGCACTCATTCTTGTGTAAAAGATGAAATATGTATGAACCAAACAACACAACAGGATATGGAACCAAACCCATCTTTTGATAGGGATTATGAAAATGTTGTGCCGACTCACCTGGACTTCTGAAACACTAAGCGACTAAAACAAACACGAAACGAGCAAGATCACTATTCTCCATCCACAGATAACTAATTCAGTTGTTCACACTGTTAAAGGGAGATAATCACCCTTTTCCACAAAAATGGAGATAGCACCTGAAATCAATAGACGAGGCCAAAATATGATATAAATTCATCACATTTTGCATATAAACATTCCTACCCAAAGATATTGGCAGTTTCCTACTGATAAGCGATCCACGCTTATATCGGTCGGTACTCAGCAAGTACTCGATAACGAATTCAGTAAATTAGCCTCCCTACGCATTGCTATTTATCATGCATGTATGCAATATGTTTCCTGCACTCTTTCTTTTGCGAATATGTGCCAAAAATGGTATGAACAATCAACAATCATTTGAAAAAAAAGGTGCATTGAAATCGGCAGTTTAGCTTGGCACCGGCTTGGCACCGGCCGGCCGGTGCCAAGCTAAACTACGGCGACCTATTTAGTGCCGGCGATTTGTTTACAAGTGCCCAGCCAACAACGTTGAACAGATTGATGCAAAAGCGCCAGATTTCTCTTTCCAATAGTGGAGGGAAAATACCGATTATTAATTTTCCCAAACTTCCAACTTCGAATTAGAGAATAATTTGATTTAATCCTTAAATTTATATCATAACATTTTAATACCATAACGGTAGCCAAATAAGTTGTTGCTAACAAAATCAAAAGGTGATTATCTCCCTTTAACCCTATTTGTAACAGGCTCCTGGCTACCTCTATTTGTAACAGGGGGGGGGGGGCAGATCCTCCCCGGAGATCTCGAGATCTACCCGTCCTATTTTCACAAATCAAACGGCATATTATCCCCTCAACACGATCTACATTTCTAAAAATAAAAATAAAATAAATTTTTGATAGGGGGGGGGGGGGGGGCAACAGGGGGCAAAAGTACATTTTTTTTAGGTATTTGTGATCCAACACAGCTGTCATGTTTATCAACCGATTTTAACGAAACCAATGGGGATCGATAGAGAATGAATTGGAAATTATGAATTATGGCGGTGACTTTTGAAAATTCGAAACTCATAGGCGTGTGCAGGTCACTCAATATGGGGGTGAAGTAAATGCGTAATAAAGCCATTTTATATGTTATTTTTGTATAAATGAAATGGTGTGCTATTGTTACATTAAACACAACAGTTATTAAACAAATTTTGTGCCATAGGCGGTACCAGGTCAGTGCAAAATGGAGGTCAAATAGGAACAAAATATTAACCGCAGGCAAGTTGCCACCCAGCACTATAAATATGTTACCGATCGTAGATAGTTCCTTTTGCATGTTGTACTTCATCATAGGCGTATCCAGCATCCAAACTGGGGAGGCGCAAGACATTTTGATAGGTTTAGTATCCGTTATTATGATACTAACTAGTCAACAGTGACTATTTCACTACAACTTCAATTCACATTGCTTCCCCCCTTTTTACCCTACCTGGACTCGCATATTATCTTATAATCGTTCGTAGAGTACCTTGTGGTGCATGTTTCATCCGAAAACTGCAGTATGTTATGCCAATGTAGGCCCATGCATCTTAGTTTTCTTGCAATAATATGACCCCCTTTCTTCCATTCCTGAGCGCGCCTCTGCAAAAAAATGACTTAATTTCCTCTCCCGGCCCCATATGTGCATATATCATTATAAACTACACGTCTATTGCGCCGTAATCGCTAGCATATCGTCATCACCATGCCAGTAACCCCCCTTTTCATGTGCCTGAACACGCCTCTGAAACTCTATATGTAATACATTATGCAAATGATGAAAGGAGAAGCTATCCTTTACATCTGTATAGCTATAAATGCCCCTTACATCGCTCTATTGGCTTCCCGCCAAGCATTGAATACTTCCTGGACCCCCCCCCCCCCCCCCTTACAAGCCCCTGAAACCGCCTCTGCCATGCAATTTTTATGATATTTCATTAACATCAACTGATTTGTACTTGTTGCAATCACCGTAAACCGATGTAACTCCTTCATACTTGAAGCAGTTAGGAGGAAACTGTGCAGATCGCATTTCCGTATTATCGCCAAATGTCGCCGCAGAACCTTCCCAAAAACGTGCCCTGGAACCGCTTCTGTTCAGGTTAAGAACGCAAAATTTTGACTCGACTCCATATGCGGAACTCAATTCTAGGAAAAGTCCCTAAATGTCATGGGTCTGGTCCTAGTCGTTCGGGAGATATCTCCGAAACACATGAGGGCGGGGGGGGGCGGAATCCCCCCCCCCCTGTAACAAATAGGGTTAAAGGAAATAGTTCACCTTCAACATTAGTTTTAAACTGAGATAGCAGTTTTGTAGCCCGTTTTGGGAAACCCCTATCTGCAAGTTTGCTTGACTGAAAAGACTCTCCAGCCGAATATATTTATTTTTTTTGGCGAAGGTATGCGGTGCTGGCGAAAGAATGTTGTACTGGTTCTAGCCCGGGCAGAGGCTATACCATCAACCAATCAGCTTGCAGCTAGTGCTAGCAAGCGAACCGCCGGCCGCCGGTTGGCACATCTCCAATGCGAGTCTATCCTTACGCGACTACTTTCGAATCGGATTGGCTGAACCATTTTTTACATTCGCGTGACGTCAGGGCTCTGACTCAGAAAGTTTAGCATATAGTTTCGATAAACAATACAAATGTACGGCCTTCTGTCCTGAATCGGCGCGATATAAGGCCATTTTTGACAATAAAAAAATAAATTGTATTAAAAAATATAATCAAATCGTGTTTGGTAAACAAATTCCAAGATGAACTATTTCCTTTAAGCAACTAAAACAAGCACGAAACAAGCAAGATGAAGGCGCCGCCAACTCGCATCCCCACGATGGGCTCACACTAAAAGCTGGAGTTTTCGCAGCAGTTGGCCAACAGGAACCGCTAGTGAGCCAGGGTGGTATGACGTTGCAAGCAAATGGTACCAGTTAACGCTAAATATGTATTGATTTATTGATTGATTTATAAATAAATATTTAGCGTGAACTGCTAGCTTGCGACGTCATAACACCGTGTCTCACTAGCGGTCCCTGGCGGCCAACGGCCGCGAAAACTCCAGCTCTGTTAGTGCAAGCACCACGATGAACACGAACATTTGTTTGCGCCGCTTTAAGCGCAAATGGTGAGGCCATATAATTTCTGCCAAAAATATTGGCGATATACTGGTCCTTGCCTAGACTTTTAGCCAAACACTTTGGCTTAAACTGGCCTAGGCGTGCCTTAGTGCCCAAGTTTTCGCCGCTCTGGCAGCCTTTGTTTTTTATCCGGAAAAACAAGCACGAATGCAGCTAAATTAAAACTGTATCATAAGCATGTATATGTGATCAAATGACCTCGTATTTATATGCTGATGACACTGCTATCTTTGTTGAAGGTAGAAACGAACATGAATTGCAAAATACTTTAGACATTCTTATGCCAAAAATAGCAGAATGGTTTCAAGCAAACCAGCTTACTCTAAATACTGATAAGACATATTATCAGATTTATACTAACACAAAGATACAAGTTGCAGTATCACTTCAATCGGATGGTGCTGACATTAAGCGTGTAAAAACTGTTAAATACCTTGGCGTATTTATTGATGATGATTTGAAATGGAATACACACATTGCTAAGCTTTACGCAGTTCTGTGTAGAAATGCAGGCATAATCAGCAGAGTAAAATATTTTCTCGATTCCGATCATCTGTTGTTGCTTTACAACTCCCTCTTTTTGTCTCACGTGAATTATTGCTGTTTTCTGTATAGCAACACATACTCTCTTCACCTAAATAAAATAGAGAAATTACAGAAACGAGTTGTTAGAATAGTAGATGGGCAATCTAGACTAGCACATTCTGCTCCAATTTTCAAAAAACTAAAGCTTCTTCGTGTGAAAGACATTGGAAACCAACAAATGCTATTATTGATGCACAGGAAACTCAAGTTTGATTTGCCTCATGTAATAGACCAGATTTTTGCTATAGCTCACCCTAGTAGGACTAGCCGAACTATTCACCATCTTGAGGAAATATTATCTTGTAAAGTATACAAAACTCACACTGTTGCATGGGCTGGACCGAGGCTATGGAACAAAGTAATAGGACCAATGTTTCCATTAATACAAATGATTCCTGATTCAAAGTCTATTATTAAACAATTATCTAAGAATTACTTTCTTAGTCAATACTAAGAATAAAAACTCCTGCAACTTTACAACACCCTAATAATACAGTACATTTTATTTTGCATTGCACTACATATCATAGGTGTAGTAAATTATGATTATACAACATATATTCAACATAATGTATGAATTCATAAGAATATGAATATGTGTGTATATGTATGCATATGTGTGTATATGTATATGTGTGTATATGTATGTGTGTATGTGTATATGTATGTGTGTATATGTATATGAGTGTATATGTATGTGTGTGTATGTCTGTATACATGTATATATATATATATATATATATATATATATATATATATATATATATATATATATATATATATATATATATATATATATATATATATATATATATATATATATATATATATATATATATATATATATATATATATATATATATATATATATATATATATATATATATATATATATATATATATATATATATATATAGATATATGTATATATATATATATATATATATATATATATATATATATATATATATATATATATATATATATATATATATATATATATATATAATATGTGCGTATATGTATGTGCATGCAAATATAAGTATATTTGCATGTGTGTATGTGTGTGTATGTATATGTATGTGTATGTATGTGTATGTATGTGTGTATATGTATATGTGTTTTCAATATGCATGCATACATTATGTTATTGCATTGATTCCTGACTGCAACTATGCAACAGTGTATACAATTTGTTCCTTGTATGCACGTGGTCATGCATACGTGCACTTGTGTGAGAGCGGATGTGTGTATGATTTGTTTATACAACATAACATACAATATAAGATATATGCATGCATGTGAAGTTTGAGAGTGGATCTTTATGTATCTGTCAATATGAATGTCACCCACTCTACTGGAGCTGGTTCCATTAGGCCGCCCAACAACAAGCTCTGCTTAGTTGGGTGGCCTGTTTGGATCCCCAGCACTTGAACTCATGCCGATTTTTGACCAGGCTAAGATGTTTCCAATATGATTGATCCCTTTCCCTTTACTAACATCCTGAATGAAGTGTTGCAGTGTTTGAAGATTTTTTGTGTGGTAGTAACATCTTTAATGCAAGTTTGAATGAATGTGGTTCCCAGGGATGTAGGGGCAGTCAATAACTGTATTCAGTGATGACTACTTTGGCCTTCTCTTATTTTTACTTTATACTACCTAATAATGGATTATTCTCCTTCTTAAGCTTATTTACGTTTCTTTCCATTTCTTAGCTGGGAGTGCCGCGACTTGCTTTATTATGTTTTCTGGTGTTAACGTTAAGGTGCTGTGGGTCGTTGGGATAGAGGGAGGGGCACTCCTGGTCACCTGCTCTTGGGTGGCGGCATAGAAAAAAGAAATGTACTAATGCAAATCTTAGTACGCAGTCTTACTCTGCATAGGTTAGCATGGTCAATTTGTATGTCAGGAAAACTTTCTGTAGTATTTTCCTATGATTTTAGACAACGAAACTCTTACAGAACAGTGCAGGAATAGGGTCTGATGTTTGGTTAGACACTGCCTAAAGTGCCTTAAAGGAAATAGTTCACCTTCAACATGGGGGTTTGAACTGACATAGCAGTTGTGTAGCCCGTGTTGAGAAATCCTTATCTGCAACTTTTCTTGGCTGAAAAGACTCTCCAGCCGAAGATATTTGACTTTTTGACGAAGGAATGCGGCGCATATATGATGTACCGTACCGTCTGAAAGTGCCAGCACTGCCAGGGAGCATGCGCAGACCAATAACGCACACCATAAAATTAATAATTTACAACCTTCTGTCCTGAATTGACGCGATGTAGGACCATTTTTGAAAAGAAAAAAAGAAAATGTATTACAAAATATAATAAAATCGTGTTCTGAAAAATGTTCCGAAGGTGAACTATTTCCTTTAATGGACTGCACTGCACTGCCACTGCACTCCATGTTTAATTATTGTTTATTCTTGGACGGAACGTCCTTGGGCGTCTTCGGCGAAGGTTTTCCAGTCGGAGAACCTCTTCGTCCTCAACAAACATCCATTTATCCGCGCTCCTTATCAGCAATACTATAGAAAACCGATGCTTACCAAATGTCGCCCTCAAAATCAAAGCAATGCTACCCTTCGTAGATTTTTCCCTGCTAGTTTAGGATTTTAACATTTATTTCGCGGATGCGGCGTGATAACCAGACTATTTTTTCTTATTTTTTTGTTTTATGAAACAGGACTCCCTTGGAACGGCTTCACGCCCCGGCGTAAATTCATCAATGTTCTTTTTATTTTCAGGATCTTGGTGAAACATGATGTCTTAGAATAGTTACGATTCTAAGAGGAATCGTACTTTTTTCCGTTTCGTAAGTCTTATGCAAAAGGCGTCTGGTCTGATGACCTGACCTGAGATGACCCGAGGTATTTGTTTACATAGTGTGCACAATTGATGCCCAAATAGCTGTGCCAAAACCGGCGGCGTGCAGCGCCGCCGTTTTTCCGCTATCCGAGAAAAACCTGAGGGGTTGTCTAAACACGCCCCCCCCCCCCCCCCGGCTTGGCGCGGGTTCAAATATAGGGATGATGTGAGCATGCAGCCAGGTGTTAGGGTATTCATGTGAAGTAAATAAATGACCCCAGCTGAGCTGGGGTCATTTTTGTATGTGCCACTTTTGGTCAGGGCCACTCAAAACACTTTGACCACCCCTGGGAAAACCAATAGGATCTGTAGACAGGATATTCAGGTACAATAGCTATTGCTTTTCTAGTCGATTTCACGCGTTTTGTAAAACAAACTGTGGGTTCTTTTACAAGAGGGTGACTTTTTTTTACAAGTTGAGGTCAACAACAACCCACCAGCACGAAACAGGCACGTAGACAAGGGGGGAGCGACGCCCCCTCCCCCACCCCTGGAGGCCAGGAGGTCTCTTTACCACGCGAAGCGTGGTCTTTAGATAGTTTAGAGGACTTCGGAAGCCCTTTAGAGCCGTCAGGGCCCTATCTGAAAGACTAAAGGGCCCCTTGGACTTTCAAAAGAGCCCTGTGCATGTCAGAGGGGCCCCTGGCCAGACCGAAAGGGAACCTGAGCGGGTCAGAGGGCCCCCTGAGCAAGTCGAATGGGCCCCCTGAACACGTCAAATGGGGCCCCTAGCCAGCACAGAGGGGCCCCTGGGCAGGTCGAGAGGCCCCTGAGCATGTCGGCAGGGTGACAAAGCGGCCAGCGCAGTCCCTTGTCAGGTCATAAGGGCCCCTGAGCAGGTTGGAGGGCCCTGGACAGACCAGAGGGCCCATGGAAAGTTAAAAGGGCCCCTGTGCAGGTCAGAGTGGCCCCTGACCAGACCGAAAGGGTCACTAGGTGGGTCAGAAGGGCTCCTGAACATGCCGAAAGGGCCCATAGTCAGCACGGAGGGGCCCCAGGGCAGGTCGGAGGGCCCTCGGAGCATGTCGCAAGGCGACAAAGCAGCCAGCGCAGTCCCTTGCCAGGTCGAAAGGGCACCTTAGAAGGCTGGATGGCCTCTGGAGAGACCAGAGGGCCCCTGTAAAGTTAGAAGGGCCCCGTGCAGATCGGATGGGCCCCTGACCAGACCGAAAGGACCCCTGGGCGGGTAAGAAGGGCCCCTGAACATGCCAATTTGGCCCCTGTCCAGCACGGAGGGGCCCAGGGCAGGTCGGAGGGCCCCTTGAGCATGTCGGCAGGGCGACAAAGCAGCCAGCGCAGTCCGACCAGAAGAGTCGCTGGGCAGATCGGAGGGGCTCCTGGGCAAGTCAGAGGGGCCCCTGGCTAGACCGAAAGGGTCCCTGGGCCGGTCGGAAGGCTCCTCGAACATGCCGGATGAGTTCCTAGCCAGACATGACGGATGAGTTCCCCTCCGACCCCTGAGCAGGTCGGAGGGGCCCCTGAGCAGGGGCGGCGGATTGCGGGGGGCAGGTTACCCAAAATGCCCCCCAGTCGAAATCCTGGGGGGAATAAGAGTAATTCTGTCCCCCTCCCCAGATTTTAGCCAGCTCAATCTGGGAGGCAAAACGACCCTTTCCCCCCAGGATTTTCAACTGGGGGGGGGGGGGGATTTTGGGCGCCCCGCAATCCGCCGACCCTGCCCCTGAGCATGTCGGCAGGGCGACAAAGCAGCCAGTGCAGTCCCTGGCCAGGTCGGAAGGACCTCTGATCAGGCCGAATGGACCCTTGACACACAAGAAGGTCAGAAGAGTCCCTGGTGAAGAGTTCCAGAAGAGTTCTTGGAAGGTCAGAAGAGTCCCTGGTGAGACCGGAAGTGTCTAAGCACGTAGATATCCCAGATGAAGATTAAATACAAAGAGGATTTACTCCACAATAAAAATATTAAAAGCGGAGTTTTCGGGTATATTGTTATACACTTCGTCAGGGTGCTACAATATGCCCGAAAGCTCCGATTTTAATTTTTCCTGTAGAGTAAGCCCTCTTTGTATTATATATATCACCCACTCCACATCATGTCTTTTCGCTTCGCGGTTCCCAGATGAGTCCCTGAACAGGTAGGAAGGGCGTTGAAAAGGTCAGAGGGGCCCCTAGACGATCTGAAGGGACCTTAGGTCTTTCAAAAGTAAGAATACAGTTGTCCAGGGAAGAAAACTCAAAATTTTCGCGCCGTTCCGTGGCGCAATTTAACTACAAATTAGATTATATGCGGGTTAGGAAAAAATCGGTCTGTTTCTAGGCGCATTTATGTGTTATGTTGCTACTTATCTATATAATTGGGCAAAATAGTTCACTTTAACACTTTTTTACCGCACTTGTAAAACGCACAATATAGCAATTTTAGAGTCTTGAGCTGAAAAAATATTCCAAGTTGGTATAGCTGATTCCAAATTGGTGTCGCTGGTTCCAAAGTTGATATGGCAGTTTGTTAACTCCAGCTCCTAAAAGTTGGTATGGCCCATGTCATACCTGTCATACTGCATTTATATCCTTGTAACGTGCCTTTTGATCCTACTTTTTTTTTTTGGGGGGGGGGACTATCAATGCTTGGGAAGGAGGCTCTTGCAACGCTCGAGAAGGGGCCCTTTCGAGGCGCCGCCGCCCCCCCCCCCCCCCCTGGACGAAATCCTGGCTACGTTCCTGGCACGAAACTATTGATTGCACTGTCAATATAGCTCGCAGAAGACTGACAATGGCATAATTTTGTTCCCAAGGCTTTGTTCAATCGATCCATCTTCAATGTGTACTATTTATAACCCGGATAAGTGTTGTAGCAGAATGGTTTTATGGCAAATTGTTACTAAATTGGCCTGTTCGAATGCAGTTTTTACTCTGGTCGGTTCGGCTCAGATCCAACGCAGCGTCTAAATAAAATGTGAGGTACTAATTTAACCCGATATGCTCTGAAAGAAAATTGAATGAACAAGAGAATGAGCATAGCTCCAGCTCTGCCAAACATATGGTTGTGGTGCTAAGACTCTTCGAAGTTGGGTGACCAATTTTCTTTCCCTGAAAAACGCGTTTTTTCCATTTTTCGTCTTTTACGCTAAACTATTAATATTCTGAGTAAATATATTTAACGTTTGTGGATGGCAAATGAAAGTCCACTTAATTTCCAACATTTTAACGCCCAGTTTGTCAAGATTTGTTCAAAACTGTCGCGTGTATATTTTGTGTACACCCGTGTCCGCAAAACCGGTCCAGAGTCCGAGACCCTGTCATATCGTGCTATGGAAGTTCCAGACGTCTGGTGTTCCCAGACATATACATATTTTAGGGTGTTTATACACAGCAACTTGTGTATACGATCAGAATGTAACCAGAGCAGACGTCGTGGCAGAGCATGGTCTTACCAGTATTTTCCGCTATCTGCGTTCAATATAAACCCAGTGTACCATGTCGGGGCCAGGAGATCGCTGCAGTGTTGTGCTGGGCGGTGAAGGCACTACGTGGTTCGTACCGTGCAACTGACACCTGGCTGGATTGATCTCCACCGATCGCCTGCTTTGGGACACCATGGGGAGCTACTGTGCCCCCGCCGTCCTTTCATTTCTGCTAGTGACGGTGTTGCACCCTCAGCAATCTACAGCAGCCGCCCAGCATTCGTCAGCAGCCGCCCAGCAGCCATCAGCAGCCGCCCAGCAGTCGTCAGCAGCCGCCCATCAGTCGTCAGCAGCCGCCCAGCAGCCGTCAGCAGCCGCCCAGCAGCCGTCAGCAGCCGACCAGCTGTCAGCGCTGCTGGCGCCGGTGGTGGAGGGTGCTGTGTCGCGCGCGCTGGCCGGTCAGAAGCTGAGCGGTGCTGATGCTGGTCAGCGGGCGCTGACGGAGCTGGGGAGGCTGGAGGGACGGCTGGACTCGGTCGTACACGGCCTGGCAGCGCTGCAGCTGCAGCTCGGACGGCTGGAGGGTCGGCTGGAAACCAGGGGCGCCGACCCCAACAGCTGCCGTCGTCAGACACCCCAACTGAGAACAGAGTCGGAGTCGGAGTCGGAGTCGGAGTCGGAGTCGGAGTCGGAGTCGGAGTCGGGGTCGGAGTCGGAGTCGGAGTCGGAGTCGGAGTCGGGGTCGGCGTGTGAGAAGCATCCGGTGCCGCTGCCGGCGGGGGCAGGGCCACACCAAAATCCAACCAAACGCGCCTGCGCCCGCTCCTGTCTGCAGCTGCGGGACCAGGGCATGTCTCTGGACGGAGTCTACTGGCTGACCGGGCTGCCGGTGCCGGTATTGTGCGACTTCAGCCACGACGGCGGCGGCTGGACGCTGCTGCTCACGGTCGCCTCTAGGGACGGTTGGAACCCCCTGAGCGTCCTGAGGCGCAACGAACGCTCACCCTCGCTCAGCGACAACTACGCCATCCTGACCAACGCTGACTTCATCCGTGACATGGGCAGCGGCGGCAGGTTCGCCTACCGGATAGAGGCGCAGGTGGAGGCGGGTCGCCGGCACTGGGGCGGCATCTGGCTGGCGCCGCGGAACTACAGCTTCGTCCACGAGACGCCGTCACAGACGAGCGTCAGTCGAGTGGCGAAATTCGACGCATGGGAGTATAAGGACACTGGTATCGAGAAGCGAATGCCTTGGCTGAACATGGGGGCGGGGTCACCTGTGCTTACTACATCCGCAGCAAGCACCAGTCAATGGTACGGGACACTAGTCACGCATGAAACAGTCCCTGACTATAACTTTAGCCCATGGATTCATCAGCAGGCGACACACTCAGGGAGGGTTTTGTACTGGCTCAGAGAAGAAATGCTGTGAATGACTTTGTTACTATATGTTGTAACTTTGTAGCGACTGGCCCGTATAGACAGGCGGGTACACTGGGTAATAGGTGCTCGTGCACTCCTTGTGATTTCCGTGCACCCTCTCGCATTAGCCGGTGCACCCCCAGTATTTAAGGTAAAGGACTTTCGCAGAAGTATACAAATAACTGAGCACAAGCGCTTTTTAATCTTTTGAGTACCTACAATCGACTGAGCAGGACGCAAATCAGAACACAACTTTTCAGATACAATATGTTTTACATGCTAAGACTTTGGGTTGGTAAATCTGCATGCTAATGGTAGTGGCCCCTCTGGGAATTCTTGTGCCCCCTGTGGGAATTCAGCCTGGTTACGGGCCTGGTAGTGTTGCTGGTAAGTGGTAACTGACACCTGTAATAGTCGGTACAGGGTGGTGATGGTGACAATGACGACAGTCACATGACAGGTTGACAGCGCTATTCCCCCTTCTGTATGGCTCCATGGCTGGGATGGCTCCATGGCTGGGATGGCTCCAAGGCTGGGATGGCTCCTAGGCTGGGATGGCTCCATGGCTGGGATGTCTCCATGGCTGGGATGGCTCCAAGGCTGGGATGGCTCCATGGCTGGGATGGCTCCAAGGCTGGGATGGCTCCAAGGCTGGGATGGCTCCATGGCTGGGATGGCTCCATGGCTGGGATGGCTCCAAGGCTGGGATGGCTCCAAGGCTGGGATGGCTCCATGGCTGGGATGGCTCCAAGGCTGGGATGGCTCCGAGGCTGGGATGGCTCCAAGGCTGGGATGGCTCCATGGCTGGGATGGCTCCATGGCTGGGATGACTCCAAGGCTTGGATGTCTCCATGGCTGGGATGTCTCCATGGCTGGGATGGCTCCAAGGCTGGGATGGCTTCAAGGCTGGGATGGCTGCATGGCTGGGATGGTTTCATGGCTGGGATGGCTCCAAGGCTGGGATGGCTCCATGGCTGGCATGGCTCCAAGGCTGGGATGGCTCCAAGGCTGGGATGTCTCCATGGCTGGGATGGCTCCAAGGCTGGAATGGCTCCAAGGCTGGGATGGCTCCATGGCTGGGATGGCTTCATGGCTGGGATAGCTCCAAGGCTGGGATGTCTCCATGGCTGGGATGGCTACATGGCTGGGATGGCTCCAAGGCTGGGATGGCTCCATGGCTGGGATGGCTTCATGGCTGGGATGGCTCCAAGGCTGGGATGGCTCCAAGGCTGGGATGGCTCCATGGCTGGGATGGCTCCAAGGCTGGGATGGCTCCAAGGTTGGGATGTCTCCATGGCTGGGATGGCTACATGGCTGGGATGGCTCCAAGGCTGGGATGGCTCCATGGCTGGGCTGGCTACATGGCTGGGATGGCTCCATGGCTGGGATGGCTCCATGGCTGGGATGGTGCCATGGCTGGGATGGCTCCAAGGCTGGGATGGCTTGAAGGCTGGGCTGGCTACATGGCTGGGATGGCTCCATGGCTGGGATGGCTCCATGGCTGGGATGGCTTCAAGGCTGGGATGGCTACATGGCTGGGATGGCTACATGGCTGGGATGGCTTCAAGGCTGGGCTGGCTACATGGCTGTGATGGCTCCATGGCTGGGATGGCTCCAAGGCTGGGATGGCTTGAAGGCTGGGATGGCTACATGGCTGTGATGGCTCCATGGCTGGGATGGCTCCAAGGCTGGGATGGCTTGAAGGCTGGGCTGGCTACATGGCTGGGATGGCTCCATGGCTGGGATGGCTACATGGCTGGGATGGCTTCAAGGCTGGGATGGCTACATGGCTGGGATGGCTACATGGCTGGGATGGCTTCAAGGCTGGGCTGGCTCCATGGCTGGGATGGCTTCAAGGCTGGGCTGGCTCCATGGCTGGGATGGCTCCATCCCAAGCTGGTGGGCTTTTCATACGCTAATTGGATGACAGTCTCTAGTGTCGAGTGTCGACAAATACTAATGAGATCCGCATTGTCAGCGTTTGACTCTCGTGCATGAATAATACAAATGAAAGCGTACTGGCAAATATTGGCATGACGTCATAGGCAGTAAACTGCTAAGTCATCACTTTTTGAAGGATTCTGTTGACAGGTTTGTTTCACGATGAATGAGATACGACTGTGTCATCACGTTGACCTTCGGAACAGTGTTTTCGAGGCGACACTCAGCATCAAGAAACGATGAGAGAGCGAGACAGAGCGAGACAGAGCGAGACAGAGCGAGACAGAGCGAGACAGAGCGAGACAGAGCGAGACAGAGCGAGACAGAGCGAGACAGAGCGAGAGAGCGAGAGAGCGAGACAGAGCGAGAGAGCGAGAGCGACAGAGACAGAGAGACAGAGAGACAGAGAGACAGAGAGACAGAGAGACAGAGAGACAGAGGGACAGAGAGACAGATAGACAGATAGACAGAGAGACAGAGAGACAGAGAGACAGAGAGACAGAGAGACAGAGAGACAGAGAGACAGAGAGACAGAGAGACAGAGAGACAGAGAGACAGAGAGACAGAGAGACAGAGAGACAGAGAGACAGAGAGACAGAGACAGAGAGATAAAAATATGGCTACCATCCAAAAAATATTCAACTTTGCAGCTCGCATCATTTCTTGAAAACGCAAATTCGATCACATCTCTGGCGTGCTAGAGGACCTGGGCTGGCTGGATTCCCCGGACTTAGTCGTCCATCACACACTGACACTGCTCCACAAGGCCCGTCGCACTGGGCAGCCTGAGCCTCTGGCCGTCCAATTCTGTACAAACCGCGACCGACCCAACCACGTGCGTAGCACCCGCAGAGACGGCCTGCTGAGTCTCCCCAACATACGCGGCTCAGCAGCGAGGTAAAGCTGAGGCTCCACTGTGCACTTTTGCGTGATGCGTTTTTTCTATTTATCGTTTTATCGTGTCGCTTTTACATTTTGTCACTTTCTAGCCTTTTCGCTTTCTAGCTTTTGGACTTTATCGTTTCCTCAAGCATTAACACATGTTTCACGTGACGCACTTCGTTAGGGAACTTCCGAGACGGGTGGAACTGCGACACAATCGGACTATCACAATATTTTTGTTTCGCCGCGATATTGTGATCCAAGATAAAGTTATCTTCCATCAACCCCCCCCCCCCTCCTACATTGCAATTTTGACCTTTTTTCTCACCCTTCCTCAACTATACTGCTTATTTCCCACGCCGGTACCTGTCGCAACGGTGGCCGAGAGGTATATAGGCGCTGATCAAAATGGTATAATTATCCGAAGATTATCCAAAGAAGATTACGGGTTCCAAGCCGTCAGGCGGCTTTTTCGCCGTATCACATTTTTATCTAATAAAAGACGAGGCGAAGCACAAACGGATTTAATTTCACAGGAAAAACTTGCATACAAAACGTCAACAATCGTTGTTCCGCGGCGCACAAAGCTTAACCTGCGCACTGCAGGGGCTTTGCGCCGAACACGAACTGCAGGGGGGTTGATTTCCGCCCCCCCCCCCCCCCCCTGAGATCTCAAAAACTACGCTACGTAGCGAAAAGTGGAAAACGGCATTTCATAGCTTGATACGTGTTCTATCGAAAATATTCAGTATTGTTTTAGGTCAGATCAAAATTGAGGTCACCAGAGGTCATCAAAGCTCAAATTTCCAGTTTTTCCTGTTTTAGGACATTGCTCCAGAAATTCCCATATATCTCAGAAACTATACTAGTTACAAACAAACAGAAAAAAGCAAACGCCAGACAGTGGAATTTTAAATCGCTAAAGTTTCCTCAAATTTGTTCTCAGGTCAACATTTGAGGCTCCAGAGGTCAAAAAAGAAAAAAATGACGTTTTTTTGCTAAATAGTTTTTCGCTATTAACTTATGTAATAAAGATAACGGAAAACAGTTTATGTCATTGTGTTTATCTTGTCAAGGCGCATTGAATGATATACATGGTCACATTGTTAAGTTAACTTAACAAATTTACCTCAGGTCAAGATCAAGTGGTGACCCAAGTATGACATGTTGCATATGGGAAGACGTGTCTTGACGGGAAAAACACATTGATGTCTGTTTTACTTCTCTATCTTCATTATGTCGGGAGTTATTGACAAACAAGTGATGGTGACCTCGCATGACCTTACATGACCCAATAGGGGTCACTGAACAAAACTTACGCTTGGATCATCAAGCATATTCTATAATAACATGATCAAGAAGTAATTGGACTAATATCATGCATATCCTTAGCATTTGTATATTTCCCCATTGACTTATTATGGGGAGGTTACGAAATTGACCTGACCTTAGGTCACGGATATCAAAGTTCCGAGATAAACGAATTGTAAGTACGTATGCCCTCATGACATCCTGTAAGTTTCAAACTGATCGGTGACAAACTCTGGCTTTGGCACAACTGCAAACATTTTTGGAGGTGGGTTACTTGACCTGGTCTGGTGACCTGACCTGAGATGACCCTGGGTTTTTTTCTCTTCAAAGTGTGCGCAATTGATGTTTTGACAGGTGTGCGAAAACCCGGCGGCGCTGCGCGCCGCCGTTTTTTCGCTATCTTTGAAAAACCTGAGGGGGGGGGGGGGGGCGGAAATCAACCCCCCTGCAGTGCGCGGGTTAATTGAATAGGTATGTATCAATATATGATCATGGTAAATACCTGTAGTGTGTACGGCAGAGCTCGGTTAGATTCCAACAATCATACGAATATGTAGGTATGCATCGTAAGCGAGTCAAAGCGACTCCACTGATGATTTGCACGCTGGCTAAACCGTGGGCTTCAATTTGTTCCTTCACAAGCAACCTCTTGCCTCTCCACTGTCCACTGCTCATTGCATGGATATTAGGCAAACACCAGGGGCGTAGGTTCCTATTCAGTTGGGGGGCTTCAGCCCCCCCCCCCAACTTGTGGCTCAGCCCCCCCCCCCACAACTTGTCAGTCAGCCCCCCCCCCCCACCCAACTTTACAGAATAAATATTAGACAAACAAAACACTATAAAAGAAAAAGGAAGTGAAAACAAAGCAGATTTAACATATTACTTATTATATAAACTAAAGATCAACACTATTTATTGGCAACCAGGTAGCCTAAACAGTAAACAACCATGTACACACACATTAAAATATGGCACTTTATGAAATATGTACATGGTAAAATGAGCAAAGAGCAAACATCCCAATTTGGCCTTGATCCTGTTTAACGAACAAGCATCATAATCCATCTTCACATTAGCCAAAGGTGTGCAGATTTTGAGTACAATTATGGTTATGCAAATGACACTATGAAAAATAAAACAAATATTATTTGACCATCTCACAGTACACAGATCATCATAGGCTGGAACAAAAACATGAATGATCATGGGTCAGTGTCCTAGCTTTGAGAAATTAGGGTCGAAAACAACACCCTATTTATACATTTTTTCACTTTTTTATCAGTTTTACCGTGAGTTTTCCACTCCTTATCTTAAAATGTATTGGATAATTGGAGCACTGATACTGATTTATGGATGTAATGATTACGACAGACTGTGGAGGGAAAGACGGGCAAGAATTGGTATAGGTAATAACATGCTGGTGACTGGTGAGCAGAGGCGTCGCTACCTTCTAAAAAGTGGGGGGGAGTCCACTGCCAGGGGGGCGCCATACCCAGAGGGGGCGCCCCGGCCTAGAGGGGCGCAAACCCCATGAATTTGCTGGATTTCATTCAGGGGCGAAGGGGGGAGGGAAATCCAGTTGCGCATTCTCCCCCCCCCCCCAAAAAAAATGTTTAACTGTAGGTATGCACATCCGACGACCGTGTTTTTTTTGGGGGGGGACAAATCATGGTTTCAGGACCTTTCGGGCGGCCGTGGCCCCTTGTCCCCTGGATCCGCCCCTGATTTCACTTGCTTAATTTTCAGGTTCCTCTTTCACATAAAAAGAGGTGAGGTGGTGAACCATGAATATATAGCCAATCAAGATCATATGGACGAATCAAGACGAAATATCGAATATAAATGTCGACGTTACGCAGCGGGCAATTAAATTCTGTATTGGTTTTCAATCGAAAAAATACCGCTTTGACAACTACAAGCATACACCCGCACAGCCGCGCGCTTATGCAAGGACTGCACATTGCACATCAAGGGCAGATCCAGCCGGCCATTTTTTGTTGTTTTTTTGTTTTTCTTGGGGGGCAAACCGTTTTTAGCGGATATTACCTACCCCAATTTCGAATTTCTTACCGGATTTGGGCCACTTTATTTTGCAACCACACGATTTCTAATGATGTCTGTATTTGGATATTTGTGTGTGTTTTCCGCTTTTCGACCCTTTGGGATATCGAAAAAGGAAAGATGTCAGCTTACAGTTTGTATTGTTCCGACATTGCCTTACAATGAGCAAAACTATGTCAATTGTCAGCTGTACCCAGGGGCGTCGCCGATAATTTTTGGGTGGAGGGGTCGGCTGAAATGACGTAAAAAATATACCTCATTTTTTTTGTAGTTTTAAGCCTTTGCAGCATTTTCAATGTGGATTTTCATGTTATAGTAGGTACTTGTTATTTAGCGCCGCGAAGCGGCGCGAAATTTGTACGGGGTTTGCCTGATAAAACCCAGAAACATAGGCCTTGTAGAGAATAAGAAGCTAAACATGCTATTCACTCAATTCACCGTTACAACGAACCAAAGACGATGGCGATGGCTCGTTATGACGATGGCCATTGATGTGACGCCGCGAAGCGGCGTGAAAATGTTAGTTTTAGGTCGTTGAAAACGAAATTGTAATATTGTTACCAGACCGTGAGTGGAGCCAAGCCTCAGGTAACCCCTATTCCTGGTTGCACATCTCGGTATGATGAAAAATATTGAAATTAAAGTAGTTTTTCATATATATATATATATATATATTCTTCGGATAGTAAATCACGATGACCGGTGGCAGTCAGCGCTCAATAGTACATATGATAATAATAACTGTATACATACACCGAATGTATGTACCGAACTGTAACAAACAACTATGTATGTACCGAACTGTAACACACAACTGGTAACAGTGTAAATGGGTTGAAAGCAGCAAGAGGCAGAATTACTTTTCCGCACATAAATGGTCCCTGCGGATCTGGAGGAGCCTGGGGCGAGATGGCTTGGGGAGATGGTCCTGGCCTGGTCTTCGGTCCAGCAAGTTGGGCACCGCTAGAGCAGCTTCCGGGTGCCGATGTCCGCGTCTTTGCGGTAGCGTCGCCTTTTTTCGGAACTGGCCAGACTAGCTAAAAACGTATCCCACTTGCAAGTTAATATTTTATGAAGGGATTGTGCCCTGGGCTGGCAATTAGGTACCGCCAAGGAGAGACTCTGCCAGACACTTAATGAATTCATTTTCCCATTTTCCAAATTTGTATAAGCAATTGCGTATTTTGTGTCATGCCGCGAAGCGGCACGAAATTTTAAAGTTTTCATTGTGGATAGCTGGATTCGAACTGCTCCCAAGACAATTTTTACAACTGTACGTCCGACCGTTTTTTTTTTGTTGGGGGGGGGGCAAATCATAGTTTCAGGACCTTTGGGGGAGGCATGGCCCTTTTGCCCCTCCTAGATCCGCCCCTGTTGCACATTAACATTGGACATACCTATTCATGACTGCCTGTGAGGTCTGAACTCAAAATCACGCGACGTAAAACAAAACATCGCGGTTTATGTCGGTCTTCTGCTATAGCAACTGCGCTGCCGTAAACAGATTTCACAATGAAGAAACAAAATAAGGGAAAGTTTATCAAGGAAGGAAAGGAAATATCAGCCAATAACTTGCAAACGGTAAATCGCACAGACATTCAAATGGTACCCATCGCTTCAGTGCATCATGACGGGTACAGTGGTGAATTATAATCAAAGGGATCGGTCCAGGCGCACAACCAGAAAACACATTTCGGGAAGGGGAGGATACGGCTGTTGGGGTCGTCATCTTCAGTCCAAAAGGGGCCTCATTTCCGATCCAAAGGGGTGCCGCCGGCACTCACGACTCGAGAGGCGACACCTGCACTCGCAGCCCCCCCCCCCCCCCCCCCTGCGAGGCATGCAGGGGCGCCGACTGCTCAGTCACGACTCACAAAGCATTATGCCGCCCTCGGAAGGTATCTCGTCGCCCTCGGAAGTATGGTTGGATCTTTTCAGATAAGAGTTAGTGGGGCAAACTATCACATTGCCTGGTTGTTTTGCGTGTTCGAAGTGAAAATGGTCATTTTAACGCCAGGGACCGTTCAAATCTAACAAAAGTTGGTGGGGCAAAGCGGGAAGTTGCTGGGGCCCCACCGTCAGCTGCTGGGGCCCCACCGAATAGGGAACTCCACCCGCCCTTGCAAAACATCTTGCCGCCCTCAAAAGGCATCATGCCGTCCTTGGAAGGCATCATGTCGCCCTCTTCGGAAGACATATTGCCGCCCTCGGAAAGCTTTTTGCCGCCCTCAGAACGCATTATACCGCCCTTGGAAGGCATCATGCCGCCCTCGGAAGGCATTTTGCCGCCATCAGACGACGTCGTATCGCCCTCGGAAGGCATTCTGCCGCCCTTAGAGCGTATTATGCCGCCCTTAGAAGGCACCATGTCGCCCTCGGAAGACACCTTGCCGCCCTCGGAAGCATCCTATCGCCATCGCACCTGTAATAAAGGGCGCCACATTTTGGAAGAGGGGCGCCCATGAGCTTGGGCCAGTGGCGTGCGCATAAATTCACGAAGGACCAGGTCATTGCCTTGAGGGGCGCCACCCACTCGACAGGGGTGGCGAGTGGGTGGCGTTCACCAATATTGGTGAACGCCACCCACTCGTTCACCAATATTGGTGAACATTTTGCAGGGGGGGGTGCCTCTCCTTCCTCGCGTGCTCGTCGTACTTTTAACATTTTGTGGGGCGTCATCACTAGCCGGAGGGGCGCCGTCACTAGCCGGAGGGACGCTGTCACTGGCCGGGGGGGGGGGCGCCGTCACTAGCCGGAGGGGCGCCGTCACTGGCAGGGGGCGCCGTCACTATCCGGAGGGGCGCCGTCACTCGCTGGAGGGGCGTGGTCACTGGCGGGAGGGGCGCCTCACTGGCCGGAGGGGCGCCGTCACTAACCGGAGGGGCGTCGTCACTCGCCGGAGGGGTGTGGTCACTGGACGGAGGGGCGCTGTCACTGGCTGAAGGGGCGCCGTCACTGGCCGGAGGGGCGCCGTCACTAGCCGGAAGGGCGCCGTTACTGGCCGGAGGGGCACCATCACTATCCGGATGGGCGCCATCACTATCCGGAGCGGCACCGTCACTAGCCGGAGGAGCGCCGTCACTGACCGGGGGGGGGGGGGGCACCGTCACTGGCCGGAGAGGGCAGTCACTAGTTAGAGGGCGCCGTCACTCGCCGGAGGGGCGCTGCCACTATCCGGAGGGGCGCCGTCACCCGCCGGAGGGGCGCCGTCACTGGCCGGAGGGGCGCCTTCACTGGCTGGAGGGGGTGCCGTCACTGGTCGGAGGGGCGCCGTCACTGGCCGGAGGGGCGCTATCACGGGCCGAAGAGGGGCGCCCTCACTGGCCGGAGTGGCGCCGTCACTGGCCGGAGGGGCGCCGTCACTGATCGCCAGCTTTGCATGGGCGCCTCGGGTCCAAAGGACCAGGTCATGCCCTGAATGACCGTATACTCGGTACGCCACTGGGTTGGGCCCTCACTGACATAGGGGCGCACACATACTGGCGGGGCATTTTTGGTGGCTTTTTGAGATTTTCCTTGGTTTTATTTTTTGTGAGTTTTTTGTTTTGAAGGGGCGCCTCCGGCGCCCTCTCAAAACCTAGAACAGACCCACTTTTTGAGGGGGCGCCTTCGGCGCCCGCTCAAAAAAGGGGGGGGGGTCCGGGGCACCCGGACCCCCCCCCCCCCCCCCCGGTAGCGACGCCCCTGCTGGTGAGCAGGTAATTGTATATTGATAAAGCTGAGTACAATTATATTTCTTTTGGTTGAATTTTTACTCCTTATGCTTATTTTTAGCCAGAATTTTCCACTCCTCACCCCAGCTCCAAAGCAACCCAAGGACCCTGTCATAGGTAGGCCTAACAAGTACAAGTAAGAGTGATAGGAATCAGAACCTTCAATTTGCTCATACATTAAGGCCAGGATGATACAAAGTGGAGAGGCATATCAGTTAAGGTCATTTTATAAAAACAAAAATAGATCCAATTTCCTATACCAACGAACCCCAAACTTGCAAAAACATTAAACAAAGCACAAATATTGGAAAACAGAGGAGATCCAAACAAATGCCAATGCGACAACAAAGGCAAGCTACATGCGCATATTTTGGCATAGCTGCGCCATATTTGTTTCTTTTATTATTACTTAAGTGATGCCGTTTGGTTTTCGCCTAATTTGTTTGCCTTGTGGGAAATATGAGGGTAGTAGAACAAAGGGTAGAACAGTAAGAAATGTAACGCCCAAATGAAATAGACAAGATATCATTTTTCTGGGAATTGTTTTGTCTATTATAAATTATAGGTATTGTTTGCTATCAATAACTTGTATTTCCATAGATTAAATATTTATTTATTGAATTCAACTCCAGCAAATACACGAAGTAGTAGTCGAAGTAGTGTATATTTCAGTACCTGTACTAGCATTTGGAAGCGGTCATTATTAATACCCTACGAAGTAGTAGTCGAAGTAGTGTATATTGCAGTACCAGTAGTAGTATTTGGAAGCGGTCAGCGGTCGTTCCGACGTTGTTTAACCCCCAAGCCTATTTTACCCATTTACGCCCAGAATATCGAAAAATGGTAAATAAGACGTTGTAGCCTCGGCTTGTAGCTATCTGGTTCCGAAGTCGGATTTCAAATATATACCATAGGTTATGAGCCAGCCTCGTCTGAAAATCATCGATTTAACATAGGAACCCTATGGTGTAGTAGGTTTTTAACGCCCAAACGCCCGAGTGCTGCCAACCGTTACTGGTGGGGGCTGGGAAATATGTTATATGTATTTGTACATCCCTGACCTCAGCTGTAATCAGGGGCGCAGCCAGGATTTTGCGACGGGGGGTGGCTAACCGAGGTGGGCCCCTTAGCATTGGCTGATGGGACCCCTAAAACAAAAGTGGGGGCGCCACTGGGCCGTGGGGCACCACCGCACCTTGGGGGCACCACCACGCCGGGGCACCAGGGGCACCACCACGGCGCCGGTGTACCAGGGGCACCACCGCGCCGGTGTGCCAGGCGCACCATCGTGACGGTAGGCGGCACTGTGGGGCGAGGGGAAACTCCGAAACACCGGGGCACTGTGCTTCCTTGAATCCAGAAGGGAAAACAATGGTCTGGTGCCGCCATAAAATCACAAGCATTGGTCGCTGGAAGAAGAAGAAAAAATCGCGAAATGATGCTCAATTAAAATTGCTAAATTATGCCAAAAAAATGTCCCTTCATGCCTCCCGTCCCTTGGGCTATGAAGGGGCTCCAACGTGCCTTTATACCAGAGGCAACAACGTATCGGACTCGAGGGGCCCTGAGGGCCCCCAATTGGGCTGATACATATAGATTATAGAACCTTTCGATTTTGTAGGGCCTAGTTATCTAGACAAACACAAAATAAAGCAAAAAATTCCGCGCCGCCAATCAGTGTTCTTTTCCAGTACAAAAGGGTCTAAGTTGGACTAACACTGGCGGTCGCAGGGGGGGGGGGGGGAGGAGATATGGGGGCCATGGGGGCCACCTTTGGCCTTAAATGGGGGGGAGGGCAACTTGTCTTTTGACACCACGTTTTGCTCCAGACATATTTCCTCGTTTTAACCCTGCATGCTGGTTCCAATCAGACTAATTATGGGGGCCATGCAACCTTTTGCCTTAAATGGGGGGGGGGGGCAACTTGTCTTTTGACACCACCTTTTGCTCCAGACATATTTCCTCGTTTTGACCCTGCATGCTGGTTCCAATCAGACTGGTTATTCAGATATTGATAGATTGATTGATTCAGATTGATACAACTTTTTTTGGAACGATGCAATCATGATTCATTTTGGAATATCAACGATTCAATCACCGTTCGATTCACGGATACAATTTTGCGAATTGATTCATTCTGATTCAAAGAATCAAAACAAATATTTGTATTGATTCACGTTTGATTCAACATTTGAATATATGAGGTGAATTTATGTCAAATCAATAAAAATGGAAACATGCATATATATGATCATTAAAACATTGGTACAGCAATAGTATTTCAGTATAATTGAATGTAGCCACTGGGACTCCATGTATTTGGACAATTTACCAGTGTACTTGAATCGTTAAATCTTTTGATTCAATCAGCCTTGATTTGATGCGGGTTTTGATTCAATCACGATTCATGAATCAAAATATCTGGTGGTGAATCGATTATGTTTTGATTCAAAGAATTTTGATTGAACGATTCCAATCGATTCAATCAGTGTCGAATCAATAACCAGTCTGGTTCCAATAGCAAAACTTAGTTCTCCAACCCACTCAAAATCTCAAATTTTGGCGCCGCTTCGCGGCGCAATAATAGTCTATCGCATGCATAAGATTTACTGCTTGTAAAAAAACGGCTTCCAGCCCTCCTGCTCCTGTTTGGGGAGGGTGTTACGAATGCGGTTTTGCAGTGCATACTTCCTTCGTGGTTTGCAGTGCAATAAATGCGTCAGAAACAATTTCAATACCATATGCATCATAGATACTGGGATTGTACATATTTTGAGGGCAGAGGCACACTCAGGATAAAAAATGGAAGGCGATACCCACCCTCAAATTAGGATGAGCATATAATTATGCTAAATGGGTGCCAAATTTGAAATCAACGTCACAAAATGTCCTGGAAACTGCCAAATTCCAAAAAGGTCATGTCAGGTCATGTCAGGTCATTTGAAGTCAGTGACCTCGGTTGACCTGTGGGGGCTAATGACCCCAGTGGAACATATAATTATGTAAAATGGATCCCATATTTGAAATCAGCGTCACAAAATGCCCTAGAAACTGTCAGAAGCCAAAAAAGTAATATGAGGTCATCGGAGGTCACAATCTCAATGGAAACCACAACTGTCACCTGGAAACACCTGTGCTTATGCTCCTGAACAACAAACACTATGCAACCGCACAAGATAATAGGATGAATACTCGCGATTCTAGCTCGATTAAATTAAATTTATAAGCATTTACAATTTGGTTGAATTTTGGGTCATTGACATGACCTCAGAGGTCTCCTAATGACCTAGAACCTTAAAATCGGGTACCAATGGCTTCCTCTCGTGACAAGCAACACGCTCGTTTTTTAATCGAAGCTCTAGCCCAATTAGGGGTGAAACGCTAAGGGTGGTCGTACCCCCCCCCCCCCCCCCTGCACGGTCACGCACTGATCGGACGCTGCACGGGCGAAAGAGAGTTAAAGCTCATAAACTTTAAGTTCGAAGAAAGAGAAAAGCTTCTTTGACTCATTCGGCGTTACCCGCAATTTTGGGGCAAAATCGAAATTGTATATTTCACAGATTTTGTTTTGTAACAGCTGAATTATATCTGATGGCTCAAATGTCAAACCTGTTTTGGATAGCCAATTGATGTGGCTTGCCAATGATATGTGTAGATATTCTGAAGAGTGGTTTGTATGTCCACCACAAGGATCCAAACAGAAAAGTTTTGGCGTTCCCCAGTCTCCCCATCTATCGTAATTTGCATCGAACCCAATGGAATATTAGGGCATGCAATTCATTAAATAAAACGTCTCGTTGCCAAAATTGATTAATCAATTAATGTGACCCAACACAACACATTTGCTAAATGACAAGCAGTACAGTATCAAATGATCTGACATGTATTCTGCACGCATGAGCGAACCATTGGGTATTGCATCAGGTCGTTAATTGAGTAATGAAATCGTATTACTTTATCATGATACGAGCCGTGTCAACTGTAATTACGCAGTAGCGGATCCAGGGGGCCGTAGGGGCTGAAGCCCCCTGCCTTAGAAAACGGCGCCCTCGGGCACCGCGGCGCCGAAGGCGCCGCGACGACGTTCTTGCAAAGGATTTGCCGGCGCCGAAGGCGCTGTAGCGTTCTCGGGAGGCCGCCAGGGCGCCCTTGTGTCTACCGGCATAGTCGTAGCACTGTTGAAAGGCACCCTGACACCCTCAGAAGACAGCTTGCCGCCCTCACAACGCATTATGCCGCCCTCAGAAGGTACATCGCCGCCCTCGGAAGGCATCATGACGCCCTCGGAATGCATCATGCCACCCTCGGAAGGCATCATGCCACCCTCGGAAGGCATCATGCCGCCCTCGGAAGGCATCATGCCGCCCTCGGAAAACATCGTGCCTTTTTGAAGAAAATTGCATTTTCTTTCATTTTACTTTTTTGCAATTTGCTTTACAACTCGATTGTCTACGGTTTTTCAAACATTTATCGTTTTTCCACCAAAAATGGCATGACCTGACGTCACTTAAACGTTATTATCTCCTTAACTACTTCACTTATTTAAATGACATCAGTTGGGCAAACTACGGGGAGGCGATCTAAAAATGGATCGATCAAAAATTAGGTCGTGACGTCATCAAAATGGGCGGAGCATGCCCTTATAAGGAGATCCGATCTAAAAATGTATTGTTTTCCTGACATTCACACCTTCAAACACCCTATCACCCCTAAAAAAAATGCCCATCACCCCTGGATTTTTTTCGGTTGAAACTGCACGAACCGCGCCATCATATTGTCTTGTACTTGTATGATCAGATCCCTACTTTGGCAGATATGGCCAAAGTAAGGGTCGGCGATCTCAATTTCGGCACTCGCAGCAGCCTCAGCGATTTAATTTTGATTCGCCATCTGACTTCATGATCTAAAATTGGATTAGCCGGCTGACTACCGATCTAAAAATGTATTTCACACTGTGGTCGTTGCGTCGCGGAATCAATATTTAGATCGTCATTTACGTGGAATAAGGGGAATTACCGAATATGGTCTCATTTATTATTCCGATATATTGATGGACATGTTCTCCGACACTTGTTAACCTCCGAGTATGCGTATGTTGCTCCGAATTGTCCTAATGACAGGCCTCACAGTTTGATACTGCATGTATGCCCAAATATGGGCATAACAAAATCTAAAAATTGATTGATCTATTTTGTATCGCCTCTGTAGTTTGCCCAACTGACATGTTGAGAGAAGACGTAAAATGGATGCAACATAAGGTACGGAACGTTTCACGTCAATATCTATCATAGTTTTCAAGATACTGAGAACATCCGGGAGGGGGCATATTCTGCCCCCCCCCCCCCCCCCCCCGGGGGGCGCGGGTTAAGGAAGAGGCATATTTGACCCGTTTAATTGACATATTGGATTGCCGCCCCTTTGGACCATGCCGCCCCTGTTACCGAGGAAATATGCCGCCCTCGGGCCTGAAGCCCCCTGCCTTAGAAAATCCTGGATCCGCCACTGAATTACGATATGTTTCAACAATGTATACATATAATCGCACCTTAAAGCTGTTAAGGTCATGTAACACATTTTAAGCTCATTGTTTTGTTTTCATCTTCCGTATCTTCCCCGACTTAGTCTTTACTCGCGTTATCCACTGACTTTGCCAACCATGCTTTGTTGTTGGAATAGGGAACTGGGAACACTTATCATCTGATTGCAAGGTTAGAGACATGCCCACACGCCATGACAGCTTCCTTTGCTGGTCATATTCATCAATTAGAGCATGACTAACGTCGCCAACGTGACCGCCTATAGCCCAATACTTCCGTTAGTTCGTGAGCTGGCCGCGGGTGGCGCTGCAGTCGCCGGGCAGACAAGAGGAGCGCGCTGGGGGGACGGAGATCAGACGAGCCGACAGACGCGACGCGTGCAGAGCCGACCCTCCGAGTCGGAGTCAGCACCCACCGAGTCAGAGTCGGAGTCAGTTGAGGCAGCACCACGCCGGCAGTATGCAATACAACATATTCCAGGTCAGATCCGTGGTCCACACAAATTTGGTGGCTATGTGTTGTGACACACTAATGTACCTATTGCGACTTGTTCACCATGTTTGAATTGTTGACGTGCAAATTATTTGTGATTTATTTGTGCATCCATGTTTACGTTTACGTTAGGAACTCAAGGAAGCACCTGCTTTTGGCTGCGCCTGTTATCCGAGAAACTATAAATGTTCTGCTGTACAGCATCAACCCATGTTCGGCTAACACTTCTAAATGTGAGCCCATATTGTTGTCAACACAGATGTAATAAGTTCAGAAGTCTACAGATGCAAGGAAGACAACATTGATTTGAAGTTAGATATCTCTAGATCCCTCTTTTGCAAATTACCCAAGGATTCACTTATATGGGGTTTATATTTCTACAAATCGGGAACCAAGAGAGATGAGATTAACTTTAGGACGGATATCACACTGGCTTCTAAATAAGACACGATAATTACTTTATATGGATATTCCATTTCTATAACCTTTAGTGGATAGGGTCCAAAATAAGCATTTAATTTCAGATGTAATATCTATCATAATGTACTTGACTCGATAATGGCTTTCGATGAGAAACAGGCGGATGTCATGGCAACGGCGTTAATTCAATTACGCCAAGTATGACTGATGATTCTGTAAATTTGAAAGTTTCTTGTGTTTGTGATTTCTTGTGTGTAAAAGGTCAGCTTTCTTCGTCAATTTAGCCATGTATTGCAGCACAAATATATCATGTTGAAATAGGAGCTTGAAGTGTTAAAAAAAACTGTTTTTCTACAGGCCACAGGGGTATTAATTAGAACAAATGCAAGGTAAACGATACATTATACTGATTGGCATTTTGGGAAGTCTGCAGAGTCTGCAGACCTCCCAAAGGTCTGAGGTCTGCAGAGGTCTGCAGGTCTGCAGAGTCTCCCAAACAACGTAAAGATCCACCCGATATTCGACCTACCCTTATCCACTGCCGTGTTCTGTATTGGTGGGTGTGGCACATCCGTTCAAGGGCGCATTGATCATGAGCTGTTGTGAGACAGCTAGCTGGCCTTGTTCTATATTTTCGCATCGTCATCATTCGTTAAATCGGAAACACAAGGAACCCGGAAGAGCACTGTTCAGGTATATCGTGCGGTTAAAATCACAAGCGAATCATGGTCTTGTTTGGTGACGCTGGCAAAACTTTTTAACATTGTAGTCGAATGAATAACAATGAAATCAGCGTAGTGTATGTTAGGCATAGTCTTCACATATTTCGCATAGTCCCCCCCCCCCACCAAAAAAAGTGATAATAACGCATGGTTTTATATGCAAGTATAATAGATGCGACAAAACAATAGAGATTAAAGCAGCGAACCAGTCACGACTAATGTTGAACACATACGTGAATACAAAAACACTACGATCATGGACGATCAAGTGCTATCATACGATCAAGTGCTACAAAAAAGTTATATTCGCTGACCTCCGAAACAGCTGCGTCGGGCATACGGACTCGTGTGAAGCAGCAATTCCTGCACACTGACTGACACATTGTGCAAAGTAGTGCATTGTATAACTCGCCTCCGTATTATATACGGCAGAGCATACCGCCTACTGATTATAGTAGGCGGTATGCTCTGGTCGTGAGCATAGTCGTGCAGATCCCCCACGACTATGACTATGACTATGACGACTATGCTCCATTGAAGGTGATGGAAGCCGAGGGAAAGAAGAAGCACAGGGGCGGCTGCCACTGTGGCCGTGTCAGGTTCGAGGTCATCGCCCCGTCCCAGGTCACCGCCATCGAGTGCAGGTGAGAACCAGTCAAGTCGGATCCGTCACCAGGTCATGACGCGTCATCACGTGACATGGTGCCACTGTGGCCGAGTCAGGTTCGAGGTCATCGCCCCGTCCCAGGTCACCGCCATCGAGTGCAGGTGAGAACCAGTCAAGTCAGATCCGTCACCAGGTCATGACGCGTCATGACCTGGTGCCACTGTGGCTGTGTTAGGTTCGAGGTCATCGCCCCGTCCCAGGTCACCGCCATCGAGTGCAGGTGAGAACCAGTCAAGTCAGATCCGTCACCAGGTCATGACGCGTCATGACCTGGTGCCACTGTGGCCGAGTCAGGTTCGAGGTCATCGTCCCAGGTCACCGCCATCGAGTGCAGGTGAGAGCCAGTCAAGTCAGATCCGTCACCAGGTCATGACGCGTCATCACGTGACATGGTGTGACGGTATGCCTATAGTGATGGCATAACGTAGCACAATATTGAACGGTGTTAACTGTTATATGTAAGGCTGTCATACGCTTTGCGTAAATTGTGAAGCGTTCTGTTTGTCAAATGCATCAAAGCCGCTATGTGATATGACGGTGGATTGTGGCGTAACGAATGAGGAAATAATTCATTTTATTGGGAAACCCGGCGCATATTTCATTGCAGTCTGCCTGCAACTTATTTATATGTTTATTAAGGTTATATTGTATTGCGTTTCTTCCAGTCTTATAACGTGCCCTGGGGGACAATCATATAATATTAAAGGCAAATGTTTTAAATGCCGATCATCTTTACCACACCTCATAACACGCGGGGCACAAGCTCTGATATCTCGCAGACTACACCGACTGCATTGGAAGGTCAGGGGTATACGGGCACGTGCTAAGCGCCGCACCTATGCCATGTTCCTATGGCTGCACCCCGCCCAGTCCCTGACCATGCAGGTCAATGTAGGACACAGGGCCGCCCGCTCGGCCCGCTCGGCTGGAACATACTACCCACCGCCACCTCGGCAGCTGCTGACGCTGGCCTCGCCACGAGGAGCGCTGCCTCCCCCGCACCCTCCCCACGAACCCCCTCCCCTGCTGGGAATGTGATTGGACAGAATGGTCGCCATGACCGATATTTGTATCGTTGCTGGTCGTTACCTACGGCGTAGAGAGGCAGTCAGAGAAGCACTGACGTCAGAGATTACCTACGTCAGAGAAGCAATGAAGTTGTATATCTATGGCTATAACCGTGGTTGAGTTATTATTCAAGGTAATTATTTCTTTTGACGTTGGCTCCCAGGCTCATTCGCAGATTAGCATTAGCTATGACACGCTTTTATTCTGCTCTTTGTCTTCGGCGTAGTGTTATTAGCGTTACCGGACTATGCAGCGTTAGCGTTACCGGACTATGCAGCGTTAGCGTTACCGGACTATGCAGCGTAGTGTTATTAGCGTTACCGGACTATGCAGCGTAATGTTATTAGCGTTACCGGACTATGCAGCGTTAGCGTTACCGGACTATGCAGCGTAGTGTTATTAGCGTTACCGGACTATGCAGCGTTAGCGTTACCGGACTATGCAGCGTAGTGTTATTAGCGTTACCGGACTATGCAGCGTTAGCGTTACCGGACTATGCAGCGTAGTGTTATTAGCGTTACCGGACTATGCAGCGTTAGCGTTACCGGACTATGCAGCGTTAGCGTTACCGGACTATGCAGCGTAGTGTTATTAGCGTTACCGGACTATGCAGCGTTAGCGTTACCGGACTATGCAGCGTAGTGTTATTAGCGTTACCGGACTATGCAGCGTTAGCGTTACCGGACTATGCAGCGTTAGCGTTACCGGACTATGCAGCGTAGTGTTATTAGCGTTACCGGACTATGCAGCGTAGTGTTATTAGCGTTACCGGACTATGCAGCGTTAGCGTTACCGGACTATGCAGCGTAGTGTTATTAGCGTTACCGGACTATGCAGCGTTAGCGTTACCGGACTATGCAGCGTAGTGTTATTAGCGTTACCGGACTATGCAGCGTTAGCGTTACCGGACTATGCAGCGTAGTGTTATTAGCGTTACCGGACTATGCAGCGTTAGCGTTACCGACTATGCAGCGTTAGCGTTACCGGACTATGCAGCGTAGTGTTATTAGCGTTACCGGACTATGCAGCGTTAGCGTTACCGGACTATGCAGCGTTAGCGTTACCGGACTATGCAGCGTAGCGTTACCGGACTATGCAGCGTTAGCGTTACCGGACTATGCAGCGGGTTAGTTGATCACTTCTTGTTGAATTTATGATGAACAACATGTGAGCCTTGTTCAAGTTAATTTGTAGTCTTGTGTAAGTTAATGCCGCAGCTAAGTAATAGCCGTTTTCACGAAGGATTATTGTGCGAAACTTTTTAAAACTTTGTAAAATATTTTGAGAAGTTTCGACGATCCATTCCTTCCTACACAACCTTTACATGCGATTTTTGGCTAGAAATGTCCCTCATAATTTTGTAATATGTTGGTAAGCGTATAATATGTTGAAAAAATTGCGGTTTGGTGGTAATAAGCAAGATAAGTATTGATAGGTCAGTTGTGGCCTCCACATACTAAAACGTTTTAAATTTTGAAAAATTTCGACGATCCATTCCTTAACTACACAACTTTTACATGCGATTTTTGACTAGAAATGTCCCTCAAAATTGTGTAATATGTTGGTACGAATATAACATGTTGACAAAATTTCGGTTTGGTGGTAATAACCGAGATAAGTATTGATAGGTCAGTTGTGATGACTGAAACTTCACCGACTGAAACTTGGTATGTTAAACTGAACGAACGGACTCTAGACGCATATTTTCTTTTAAAAACGGCCAATTTTGTATCATAAACTTCTCATGAGCTCAATAGATGCTTTCATAACTATTGAATAGTGATAATATCGCCTAAATCAGTTTATTTCTTGGAATGTATAATATACTAAGACTTTTATACCAAAACATTTTAAAACTTTTCAGAAACTTTTCAGAATCTTCTCAGCGCAATATAACTTCGTGAAAACGGCTAATATGCTATGTATAAACTTATTTCAATTCACTTCTCCGCAGTATAAAATGCCATCGGAAATTGGTATTTCCCACTTGCCTGAAAAAGTCAACAACTCGAACACAGGCCATGCTATATCTGAAGTTGATTTTTCACGTCACAAACTTATCGTTTCTGATCCACAGCATCTTCGGGTGATGGACATTTGAATGGTAACAACTTATTGCACCATTTCGAAAACATTAGAATCACACCGTAGCGAGCAACATACAGATGTGCCGATTTGCCGTCGGTTCTTCAGACTGCAGTTATTATAATCTTTGGATAAATCAATGTATATAATGTGTATGTTCTTAAACTATTCACCTATTTTCCCCCCATTTTGCATGCCTACTATCCTGTTTACGCATGCAATGTATATTATCATCATGTGTCTGCCGTCTAAACGCTGTGATAGTTCTACCCGAACCGCCTGACACCGTGGTGACACCGCCTGACACCGTGGTGACACCACCTGACACCATGGTGACACCGCCTGACACCGTGGTGACACCACCTGACACCGTGGTGACACCACCTGACACAAGCTCCCCCCGCCCTGCCGGAAGTTGCGACTCGTGCTCGAAGCGCCAGTGTCGCTACTTCCCCGCCACCACCTGACAACCCCCCCCCCCCCCTCCCCGCCCTGCCGGAAGCTGCGACTCGTGCTCGAAGCGCCAGTGTCGCTACTTCCCCGTAGCAGCCGAGCAGTTTCGTCTCGTGCAGGGCCACGGCGAACTGACCACCTTCGGCTCGGAGCGCGCCAAGCACTCCTTCTGCAGCACGTGCGGCGTGCAGAGCTTCTTCATACCCACCGGAGGCGACAACGACCTGGTCGGTAAGTGTCTGGGGGGGGGGGGGGAGGTGCATGGCTAGGCGAGGACGATATAGGAGGCACGTACGGCATTAGTCGTCTTTATGTTGTTTTTGCATGAGTTTTCTGTTTTGTTCGGGCCAAGGTTTGATGTTTCAAAGTCAGGCAGGTGGGCAAAGTGCAGTTATCATTGGTCTTGCCAGTAGCGGCGCCAGCCTTCCGTGTCTGGTTAGGCAACGCTTCCGGGCAATACCTAATGCAAGTGTTAAATGACCCATATTCGGGAAGTCATATCTCCGATTTTATCCAACCGAATTAGATGCAACTGCTTTCAAAAGACAGGTCGTTCAATTATTTTGTGACAATTCAATACCCTTCTTTCACGTAACCCAGCCAAATTCCTACGGCGTACAAGGTGAAGATGTAAATGCACGCGACACCGGCCGCATCCGCGGCTCGGATCGCATCCCGTTTCTCCGCGCGGAGGCGCTCCGAGCCAAATAGCGTAGGCACATCGCTGGGTGCGATTAAATACCGGATACAGAATCTAGATTCTGTCGAATATTTGGCTTCCGGTACGAAGACTAACCTAACCTAACCTAACCCCGCCATTAAGACCGATTGGGACGAAAACTAAGATTCGCTCGTAGCCATTAATTCCGTTCGGGTCGGCCTAAGATTCGCTCGTAGCCATTAACTCCGATAACCCGATCGGAGTTAATGGCTACGAGCGAATCTTAGGCCGACCCGAACGGAATTAATGGCTACGAGCGAATCTTAGTTTTCGTCCCAATCGGTCTTAATGGCGGGGTTAGGTTAGGTTAGGTTAGTTGTACGGAAGAAATATTGAAGATCTAGATTCTGTATCCGGGATTGAACCGCACTCCATCGCTGCGGCCACACCCGATGAATACGAGCGGAGCATTTGCTTGCGCCACTTTAAGCGCAAATGGCGAGGCCTACCATTTCTGCCAAAAATGTTGGCGATATACTGGCCCTAGCCAAGACTTGTAGCCAAACACTTTGTCAAAACAGCCAAACACTTACTCTGCATAGGAGTTAGCATGGTCAATTTGTTGCCATTTGAACGCAAAAGATGTATGTCAGGAAAACTTTCTGTAGTATTTTCCTATGATTTTAGACAACGAAACTGTACAAAACAGTGCAAGAATATGGTCTCAACTTTGGTTAGGCACTGTTTAAAGTGCCTCAATGGACGCGCCGCCACTGTTTAAAGTGCCTCAATGGACGCGCCGCCACTGTTTAAAGTGCCTCAATGGACGCGCCGCCACTGGGTCATGCTGGCGGACATTTTATAAGCTATGTATTGCAGACTGTAGTTGCATTGTGCTACTTTGTATTGAATCGCAAATCATATAGTTCCTCCACTAAAATTTAACGGGATATCTACTATGCGGTTTGCATGACTAATAGCTACATGTATTGAGATTTAACCCGGCGGAACACAGTCTATATCCTGAGTTTATCGCCTGGTTCGCTATTGCTGCCTTTCCCAGTGACCTTCACCGATAAAGCTGCAGCGGTTCTGGCGCCCCCACCACGCCGACTCGGTAGTTATTCCGTCCATCGCGCCGAGGTCAGAGAGGTCACGGGTATCTCCGGTCACAGGTCACCAGCAGATCGGCCCGCTCGTATTGTGTAAAAAGTCGTGACTGCGAAGGTGAATCCCTCACTGAATGTCTCCCAGCGAGTATGAACCTGAGCAAGCCGGG
>JAXIVJ010009001.1:0-50000 GCA_036785665.1 Chirona hameri
TACTGTTACGCTATTTCCAGAGGACGTATCTCCGTAGTGTATCCCCTTTTTTGTCTTTAGTCCTTAATTGGATAGTATTGCTGCCTGCATTTGCCTTGTGCTTGGAGATCTTTCTTTGATATATTTCCCTATTTTTATCTTAGTTTGGAATTGAAATTCAACGCAGTTCTGAAATTGAGAGCATTTAGAAATGCTTTGAATAAATTGGGACAGTTTCGATGTTGTTTATTACAATACTTTTGATCGTATATTGATCGGATCACTTCACATTTCTAGGTGTCTGGATTCTTTGCCAAAGACGACGGTATTATTGTAAATCCTGGCAGAGACTTGGCAACTCGCTGCTGAGGTGCCTTTGCTGTTCTAACTCCTTGTATATAAATTGTGCACACTCTTCTTTACAAGTATCTGAAGCGTGGACACTTTTTTGCTTGTCACTTTTGCGATTTTTTTTCCACAACGCACTCGATAGTTTTGATTTGAACGGACGATTTGTTGATCTGAACACATTTGGCGGATTGACATTTTCAACTAGCAATATCACTCAATACTCTCATGCATACTATCCTGATTCTTTGAAGGACTGAGTGCCAATAACCGTGTCACCGTGCCGTGGCTGTTTCCGGTCGTTGACTGCTGGCCCATTAACTGCGGCGTGTGGCAGGCTGCCGGTCCGCCTTGACTGGCCGACGGGTGTGTATTTGAGCGCCTGTATCTGGTTGGTCGTGCTGCTCAGTGTCTGGTGAAATGGGGACTTCTCAGCATAAACGTTAGGGAACGCGGCGTCGTAATACAGGTAGGTGTTGAGGCGGCGGCGGCGCAGACCCGGTCTCTGGGACCGGCCATCCCCGCTCCGCCCTCTCCTCTCCGGCCTCCTCTCCACAGCCTGGCCGTATGATGGCAGCTAGTTTGGATTGGATGCCCAGTTCTCCCCAGGAATAGTTGGTAGAGGTATATTTTTATGTTATTCCTTTGTGTACCCCACCACGCCAGACAGACACGCCGAATATGAAGCCACGACCTGCTTGCTATATTTGCAGTGAATGCTGTAGTGTGCGCTGGAAGGCACTTGCGATGATGCTGTGTGTGCGCTTCAAGGCACTGGCGATGATGCTGATTTTAGCAATTTAAACCACCTGTTTTGACTTTAGTTTGTGGGCATTTTCTGTTACATGTCTTGTGATAACGTATGTTTTTTTAAGCTTTTCTATTAGGCATTATAACTGTTAAATATAGACTTATCGGCTAGCTATCAGGTTTATATTCCATATCGATTTTCGGACCTTCACATTGAGGTCGTTTATCAAGAAAGTTTAGCAACACTCTAGCTGATAAGAACGCAATATTCAAATGAATAGGTCACTCGATTTTTGCTAACGTAGAAACTGTGAGAAGTGGGAGAACGCCTCCCATGGTCATGGAGAGGACCCTTCCAACAGATGTCGAAAACACGTCAAACATTTCGGTCAATGACAGACACAACGAAAAACAAAATGCACTGCACATTCTTCATAGGCAACTACCGGATTGGAGGGCCGGCTTAGTAGTCTATTGGGACCATGTGCCTATGAAATGTGCGAGTGCATTTTGTATTTCGTCTGTGTCTGTCATTGACGCGAATGTTGACGTGTTTTCGAACATCTGTTGAAGGTCTATCTCCATGACCATGGGAGGCGTTTCTCCACTTTCACGTTTCTACGTTAGCAAAAATCAGTGACCTTATTCATTTGAATATTGCGTTTTCTTAATCAACTAGAGTGTTGCTAAACTTTCTTGATAACGACCTCAATGTGAAGGGCGGAAAAATTCGAATATGAATTATAAACCCTGATTAGTAGCCGATAAGTAATGTAAATGTCTTGTGATGTCTGTCTTTCGATGTGACTGCGATGTATTAGATGATATTTATCATCCAGTCTCAGCTGCTATAAGTTAAAGCTTAAACCATTTTTAAACGTTATCCTATTGTACATTTTATTTTTGCTGAACGATGTCTCATGTGTACGCATCTATCAGCTGCTGTCATTTCTATAAACAATTCATGTGTATGTGACTCACGCGTTTATGTCGCGTATTTCTCCCCCCGAGTCTGTCGGGTGAATCGTGACTACGTTAAGTACGTTTAGCTGCTCCGCTCAGTGTAGGGGGGGGGGGGGGGGGGGGGGCGGGGGTAGACCGGACCCGCCGCGCCTGCCGCCGGCCGGCCGTCGGTGCCTGTCATGGACCTCGAGTTCCCGTGTGTCGCTGGGTCGGTATGCAGGAGAAGTACAGCTACATCCGCGGCACCCACCTCAAGACGTCCTCTTGCCCTGAACTACGTGCAGCTGGTGCTGTTCCCCGTGCTGACCGCCTTCTTCGAGCACCTGGTGGTCTGCGAGTACGGCATCTGACCTGCAGCGTGAGTCACATGTCCGAGGACGGCAAGGATAGGTCTTCTTTGACAAGTCGATCTCCGTGTCTAGTGGCTGGTTGGTTCTACATAAGTAGTATTTGAGACAGGGGTACAATACAAACTTCAGTGATGACTCATTACCAGACTGATATTGTGCAGGTAAATCGTATGCTTGTCAGGAAGGATCCACGACGATAGAGTGATGACGATAGTGACCCCGAGTGATGGATGATTCATCAAGATAGCATTGTCACAAACTGGCGAATGCAGTTACACAATCTGAATTTAAGGACGTAGCGACTACCGAAGGGCACCTTACTTGGGACTTTCCTACTTTAGACGAGCATGAGTAATGTCACTTGGCTGAATATGTGCGCACTGCTCCAGCCACAGTGAGTCGTATGTCATGTTGCAAGTGCTCCAGCCACAGTGGAGTCGTATGTCATGTTGCACTGCTCCAGCCACAGTGAGTCGTATGTCTGTTGCAACTGCTCCAGCCACAAGGAGTCGTAGTCATGGTGCACTGCCCCCCCCTCCAGCCCACAGTGAGTCGTATGTCATGTTGCACTCTCCAGCCACAGTGAGTGTATGTCATGTTGCACTGCTCCAGCCACAGTGAGTCCGTATGTCATGTTGCACTTGCTCCGCCACAGGTGAGTCGTATGTCATGTTGCACTGCTCCAGCCACTGTGAGTCGTATGTCATGTTGTACTGCTCCAGCCACAGTGAGTCGTAATGTCATGTTGCACTGCTCCAGCCACAGTGAGTCCGTATGTCATGTTGCAGTGGACGAGATTCAGGTGGCCTGCTACAAGGCTGTTCCACGGCCTGTACCAGCTGGGTACCGACCCGAACCTCTCCAACCAGAGGTGGAGTACCCCCAACCACCATGTCAATAACCGCCATACGACGCGTAATACACTGCGGCTTATACCGTCACCGGAACCGACGCGTCATACCGCTAATATCGTCACCGACCGACGCGTAATACCGCGAATTACCGTCCCGCAATACGACGCGTAATACCGCTAATACCGTCACCGGACCGACGCGTAATACCGCTAATACCGTCACCGCAATACGACGCGTAATACCGCTAAACCGTCACCGGACCGACGCGTAATACCGCTTATACCGTCACCGGACCGACGCGTAATACCGCTAATATCGTCACCGGACCGGACGCGTAATACCGCTAATACCGTCACCGACAGACGCGTATTACCGCTAATACCGTCACCGGACCGACGCGTAATACCGCTAATACCGTCACCGGACCGACGCGTAATACCGCTAGATATCGTCACCGCAATACGACGCGTAATACCGCTAATACCGTCACCGGACCGACGCGTAATACCGCTAATATCGTCACCCGCAATACGACGCGTAAATACCGCTAATACCGTCACCGGACCGACGCGTAATACCGCTAATACCGTCACCGGACCGACGCGTAAATACCGCTAATAACCGTCACCGGACCGACGCGTAATACCGCTAATATCGTCACCGCAATACGACGCGTAATACCGCTAATATCGTCACCGGACCGACGCGTAATACCGCTAATATCGTCACCGGACCGACGCGTAATACCGCTAATACCGTCACCGGACCGACGCGTAATACCGCTAATATCGTCACCGCAATACGACGCGTAATACGCATAATACCGTCACCGGACCGACGCGTAATACCGCTAATACCGTCACCGGACCGACGCGTAATACCCGCTAATATCGTCACCGCAATACGACGCGTAATACCGCTAATACCGTCACCGGACCGACGCGTAATACCGCTAATACCGTCACCGCAATACGACCGTAATACCGCTAATACCGTCACCGCAATACGACGCGTAATAACCGCTAATATCGTCACCGGACCGACGCGTAATACCGCTAATACCGTCACCGCAATACGACGCGTAATACCGCTAATACCGTCACCGGACCGACGCGTAATACCGCTTATACCGTCACCGAAATACGACGCGTAATACCGCTAATACCGTCACCGGCAATACGACGCGTAATACCGCTAATACCGTCACCGCAATACGACGCGTAATACCGCTAATATCGTCACCGGACCGAGCGTAATACCGCTAATACCGTCACCGCAATAGCGACGCGTAATACCGCTAATTACCGTACCGACCGACGCGTAATACCGCTTATACCGTCACCGCAATACGACGCGTAATACCGCTAATACCGTCTACCGGACCGACGCGTAATACCGCTAATACCGTCACCGGACCGACGCGAATACGCTAATACCGTCACCGGACCGACGCGTAATACCGCTAATACCGTCCCCGGGACCGACGCGTAATACCGCTAATACCGTCACCGGACCGACGCGTAATACCGCTAATACCGTCACCGCAATACGACGCGTAATACCGCTAATTCCGTCACCGGACCGACGCGTAATACCGCTAATACCGTCACCGCAATACGACGCGTAATACCCGCTAATAACCGTCACCGGACCGACGCGTAATACCGCTATAACCGTCACCGGACCGACGCGTATACCGCTAATACCGTCACCCGCAATACGACGCGTAATACCGCTAATACCGTCACCGGACCGACGCGTATACCGCTTTACCGTCACCGCAATACGACGCGTAATACCGCTAATATCGTCACCGGACCGACGCGTAATACTGCTAATACCGTCACCGGACCGACGCGTAATACCGCTAATACCGTCACCGCAATACGACGCGTAATACCGCTAATTACCGTCACCGGACCGACGCGTAATACCGCTAATACCGTCACCGCAATACGACGCGTAATACCGCAATACCGTCACCGGACCGACGCGTAATACCGCTAATACCGTCACCGACCGACGCGTTAATGCCGCTAATACCGTCACCGGACCGACGCGTAATACCGCTAATACCGTCACCGGACCGACGCGTAATACCGCTAATACCGTCACCGCAATACGACGCGTAATACCGCTAATACCGTCACCGGACCGACGCGTATACCGCTAATACCGTCACCGGACCGACGCGTAATACCGCTAATACCGTCACCGCAATACGACGCGTAATACCGCTAATACCGTCACCGCAATACGACGCGTAATACCGCTAATACCGTCACCGGACCGACGCGTAATACCGCTAATGACGTCACCGGACCGACGCGTAATACCGCTAATACCGTCACCGGACCGACGCGTAATACCGCTAATACCGTCACCGGACCGACGCGTATACCGCTAATACCGTCACCGGACCGACGCGTAATACCGCTAATACCGTCACCGGACCGACGCGTAATACCGCTAATATACCGTCACCGGACCGACGCGTAATACCGCTAATACCGTCACCGCAATACGACGCGTAATACCCGCTAAATACCGTCACCGCAATACGACGCGTAATACGCTAATACCGTCACCGGACCGACGCGTAATACCGCTAACACCGTCACCGGACCGACGCGTAATACCGCTAATACCGTCACCGGACCGACGCGTAATACCGCTAATACCGTCACCGCAATACGACGCGTAATACCGCTAATACCGTCACCGCAATACGACGCGTAATACCGCTAATACCGTCACCGGACCGACGCGTAATACCGCTAATATCGTCACCGGACCGACGCGTAATACCGCTTATACCGTCACCGGACCGACGCGTAATACCGCTAATACCGTCACCGGACCGACGCGTAATACCGCTAATTCGGACGGGCGGCATTCTCCGATCCACCGGCGAATATTGCCTCCATTCATTGATGATACACAGTGTGGGCGTTTCTGTCGAACCGTTTCTCTGAAAGACTACCAAGCTGTGAACTCATCAGAAGCCTTACCCAAAAACCTTCGTGTTCGTGCAATGTTGCTGTCAGCGGGTACGCTGTTTTCGCTGCAAATTTTCGCTACACATACTGACGCTGGCTGTTTCTGTATCGCTGCATCTCTGTTCTGTGTCACTTGCAGGAAGTTCATCAAGGCGGAGCTGGACCGCCACCGCCCCTCCCTCGGCACGTGTCTGGGCTGACGGAGTGTCTGCATCTCTGTTCTGTGTCACTTGCAGGAAGTTCATCAAGGCGGAGCTGGACCGCCACCGCCCCTCCCTCGGCACGTGTCTGGGCGCGTTCGCCGCCTGTTTCCCCGTGGCGTTACTGGAGCCGGACCTGAACCAGTACAACCAGTACTCGATCCACGGCCGCCTCCAAGAGCGGTCACTAGAGGCGCAAGGTGAGCAGAACTACACCTGTGCGAGGCGCAAGGTGAGCAGAACTACACATGTGTGAGGCGCAAGGTGAGCAGAACTACACCTGTGTGAGGCGCAAGGTGAGCAGAACTACTACTGTGTGAGGCGCAAGGTGAGCAGAACTACACCTGTGTGAGGCGCAAGGTGAGCAGAACTACACCTGTGTGAGGCGCAAGGTGAGCAGAACTACACCTGTGTGAGGCGCAAGGTGAGAGGTGAATTACACCCATCCGAGGCGCAGAGTAAGGTGTCGAATGTTCACTTCATATACAATACTCGTGAGATGATTCATTGGAAGTCATTTAAGGCTCGGGACCGGACTGGGCGTGCTGCGGTACCTCAGTCTATGTCGCTTTTCCCGACACAGGTGATCATTCTGTGCCACTCTTCCCGTCCAACACAGGTGACCATTCTGTGCCACTCTTCCCGTCCAACACAGGTGACCATTCTGTGCCACTCTTCCCGACACAGATGACCATTCTGTGCCACTCTTCCCGTCGAACAGAGGTGACCATTCTGTGCCACTCTTCCCGTCCAACAGAGGTGACCATTCTGTGCCACTCTTCCCGTCCAACAGAGGTGACCATTCTGTGCCACTCTTCCCGTCCAACAGAGGTGACCATTCTGTGCCACTCTTCCCGACACAGATGACCATTCTGTGCCACTCTTCCCGTCCAACAGAGGTGACCATTCTGTGCCATTCTTCTCGACACAGATGACCATTCTATGCCACTCTTCCCGTCCAACACAGGTGGCCATTCTGTGCCACTCTTCCCGTCCAACAGAGGTGACCATTCTGTGCCACTCTTCCCGTCCAACAGAGGTGACCATTCTGTGCCACTCTTCCCGTCCAACAGAGGTGACCATTTTATGCCACTCTTCCCGACACAGGTGGCCATTCTGTGCCACTCTTCCCGTCCAACACAGATGACCATTCTGTGCCACTCTTCCCGTCCAACAGAGGTGACCATTCTGTGCCACTCTTCCCGTCCAACAGAGGTGACCATTCTATGTCACTCTTCCCGTCCAACAGAGGTGACCATTCTATGCCACTCTTCCCGTCCAACAGAGGTGACCATTCTATGCCACTCTTCCCGTCCAACAGAGGTGACCATTATGTGCCACTCTTCCCGTCCAACAGAGGTGACCATTCTGTGCCACTCTTCCCGTCCAACAGAGGTGACCATTCTATGCCACTCTTCCCGACACAGGTGGCCATTCTGTGCCACTATTCCCGTCCAACACAGATGACCATTCTGTGCCACTCTTCCCGTCCAACAGAGGTGACCATTCTGTGCCACTCTTCCCGTCCAACAGAGGTGACCATTCTGTGCCACTCTTCCCGTCCAACAGAGGTGACCATTCTGCGCCACTCTTCCCGACACAGATGACCATTCTGTGCCACTCTTCCCGTCCAACACAGATGACCATTCTGTGCCACTCTTCCCGTCCAACAGAGGTGCCCATTCTGTGCCACTCTTCCTGTCCAACAGAGGTGACCATTCTGTGCCACTCTTCCCGTCCAACAGAGGTGACCATTCTGTGCCACTCTTCCCGTCCAACAGAGGTGACCATTCTGTGCCACTCTTCCCGACACAGGTCGCCATTCTGTGCCACTCTTCCCGTCCAACAGAGGTGACCATTCTGTGCCACTCTTCCCGACACAGGTGGCCATTCTGTGCCATTCTTCCCGTCCAACAGAGGTGACCATTCTGTGCCACTCTTCCCGACACAGATGACCATTCTCTCTTCCCGTCCAAGACAGGTGGCCATTCTGTGCCACTCTTCCCGTCCAACACAGATGACCATTCTGTGCCACTCTTCCCGTCCAACAGAGGTGACCATTCTATGCCACTCTTCCCGTCCAACACAGGTGACCATTCTGTGCCACTCTTCCCGTCCAACAGAGGTGACCATTCTGTGCCACTCTTCCCGTCCAACAGAGGTGACCATTCTGTGCCACTCTTCCCGTCCACCACAGGTGACCAGACCATTCTATGCCACTCTTCCCGTCCAACAGAGGTGACCATTCTGTGCCACTCTTCCCGTCCAACAGAGGTGACCATTCTATGCCACTCTTCCCGTCCAACACAGGTGACCATTCTATGCCACTCTTCCCGACACAGATGACCATTCTGTGCCACTCTTCCCGACACAGGTGACCATTCTGTGTCACTCTTCCCGACACAGATGACCATTCTGTGCCACTCTTCCCGTCCAACAGAGGTGACAATTCTGTGCCACTCTTCCCGACACAGATGACCATTCTGTGCCACTCTTCCCGTCCAACAGAGGTGACCATTCTGTGCCACTCTTCCCGTCCAACAGAGGTGACCATTCTATGCCACTCTTCCCGAAACAGATGACCATTCTGTGCCACTCTTCCCGTCCAACAGAGGTGACCATTCTATGCCACTCTTCCCGACACAGATGACCATTCTGTGCCACTCTTCCCGACACAGGTGACCATTCTGTGCCACTCTTCCCGACACAGATGACCATTCTGTGCCACTCTTCCCGTCCAACAGAGGTGACCATTCTATGCCACTCTTCCCGACACAGGTGACCATTCTGTGCCACTCTTCCCGTCCAACACAGGTGACCATTCTGTGCCACTCTTCCCGACACAGATGACCATTCTGTGCCACTCTTCCCGTCGAACAGAGGTGACCATTCTGTGCCACTCTTCCCGACACAGGTGACCATTCTGTGCCACTCTTCCCGTCCTACACAGGTGACCATTCTGTGCCACTCTTCCCGACACAGATGACCATTCTGTGCCACTCTTCCTGTCCAACAGAGTTGACCATTCTGTGCCACTCTTCCCGTCCAACACAGGTGGCCATTCTGTGCCACTCTTCCCGACACAGGTGACCATTCTGTGCCACTCTTCCCGTCCAACACAAGTGACCATTCTGTGCCACTCTTCCCGACACAGATGACCATTCTGTGCCACTCTTCCCGTCCAAGAGAGGTGACCATTCTATGTCACTTCCTGTCCAACAGAGGTGACCATTCTGTGCCACTCTTCCCGTCCAACAGAGGTGACCATTCTGTGCCACTCTTCCCGTCCAACAGAGGTGACCATTCTGTGCCACTCTTCCCGTCTAACAGAGGTGACCATTCTGTGCCACTCTTCCTGTCCAACAGAGGTGACCATTCTGTGCCACTCTTCCCGTCCAACACAGGTGGCCATTCTGTGCCACTCTTCCCGACACAGGTGACCATTCTGTGCCACTCTTCCCGTCCAACACAGGTGACCATTCTGTGCCACTCTTCCCGACACAGATGACCATTCTGTGCCACTCTTCCCGTCGAACAGAGGTGACCATTCTGTGCCACTCTTCCCGTCCAACAGAGGTGACCATTCTGTGCCACTCTTCCCGTCCAACAGGTGACCATTCTGTGCCACTCTTCCCGTCCAACAGAGGTGACCATTCTGTGCCACTCTTCCCGACACAGATGACCATTCTGAACCACTCTTCCCGTCCAACAGAGGTGACCATTCTGTGCCATTCTTCTCGACACAGATGACCATTCTATGCCACTCTTCCCGTCCAACACAGGTGGCCATTCTGTGCCACTCTTCCCGTCCAACAGAGGTGACCATTCTGTGCCACTCTTCCCGTCCAACAGAGGTGACCATTCTGTGCCACTCTTCCCGTCCAACAGAGGTGACCATTTTATGCCACTCTTCCCGACACAGGTGGCCATTCTGTACCACTCTTCCCGTCCAACACAGATGACCATTCTGTGCCACTCTTCCCGTGCAACAGAGGTGACCATTCTGTGCCACTCTTCCCGTCCAACAGAGGTGACCATTCTATGTCACTCTTCCCGTCCAACAGAGGTGACCATTCTATGCCACTCTTCCCGTCCAACAGAGGTGACCATTCTATGCCACTCTTCCCGTCCAACAGAGGTGACCATTATGTGCCACTCTTCCCGTCCAACAGAGGTGACCATTCTGTGCCACTCTTCCCGTCCAACAGAGGTGACCATTCTATGCCACTCTTCCCGACACAGGTGGCCATTCTGTGCCACTATTCCCGTCCAACACAGATGACCATTCTGTGCCACTCTTCCCGTCCAACAGAGGTGAACATTCTGTGCCACTCTTCCCGTCCAACAGAGGTGACCATTCTGTGCCACTCTTCCCGTCCAACAGAGGTGACCATTCTACGCCACTCTTCCCGACACAGATGACCATTCTGTGCCACTCTTCCCGTCCAACACAGATGACCATTCTGTGCCACTCTTCCCGTCCAACAGAGGTGCCCATTCTGTGCCACTCTTCCCGTCCAACAGAGGTGACCATTCTGTGCCACTCTTCCCGTCCAACAGAGGTGACCATTCTGTGCCACTCTTCCCGTCCAACAGAGGTGACCATTCTGTGCCACTCTTCCCGTCCAACAGAGGTGACCATTCTGTGCCACTCTTCCCGACACAGGTGGCCATTCTGTGCCACTCTTCCCGTCCAACAGAGGTGACCATTCTGTGCCACTCTTCCCGACACAGGTGGCCATTCTGTGCCACTCTTCCCGTCCAACAGAGGTGACCATTCTGTGCCACTCTTCCCGACACAGATGACCATTCTCTCTTCCCGTCCAACACAGGTGGCCATTCTGTGCCACTCTTCCCGTCCAACACAGATGACCATTCTGTGCCACTCTTCCCGTCCAACACAGGAGACCATTCTGTGCCACTCTTCCCGACACAGATGCCCATTCTGTGCACTCTTCCTGTCCAACAGAGGTGACCATTCTGTGCCACTCTTCCCGTCCAACACAGGTGGCCATTCTGTGCCACTCTTCCCGACACAGGTGACCATTCTGTGCCACCCTTCCCGTCCAACACAGGTGACCATTCTGTGCCACTCTTCCCGTCGAACAGAGGTGACCATTCTGTGCCATTCTTCCCGTCGAACAGAGGTGACCATTCTGTGCCACTCTTCCCGTCCAACAGAGGTGATCATTCTGTGCCACCCTTCCCGTCCAACAGAGGTGACCATTCTGTGCCATTCTTCCCGTCCACCACAGGTGACCATTCTATGCCACTCTTCCCGTCCAACAGAGGTGACCATTCTGTGCCACTCTTCCGGTCCAACAGAGGTGACCATTCTATGCCACTCTTCCCGACACAGATGACCATTCTGTGCTACTCTTCCCGACACAGGTGACCATTCTGTGCCACTCTTCCCGACACAGATGACCATTCTGTGCCACTCTTGCCGACACAGGTGACCATTCTGTGTCACTCTTCCCGACACAGATGACCATTCTGTGCACTCTTCCTGTCCAACAGAGGTGACCATTCTGTGCCACTCTTCCCGTCCAACACAGGTGGCCATTCTGTGCCACTCTTCCCGACACAGGTGACCATTCTGTGCCACCCTTCCCGTCCAACACAGGTGACCATTCTGTGCCACTCTTCCCGTCGAACAGAGGTGACCATTCTGTGCCATTCTTCCCGTCGAACAGAGGTGACCATTCTGTGCCACTCTTCCCGTCCAACAGAGGTGACCATTCTGTGCCACCCTTCCCGTCCAACAGAGGTGACCATTCTGTGCCATTCTTCCCGTCCACCACAGGTGACCATTCTATGCCACTCTTCCCGTCCAACAGAGGTGACCATTCTGTGCCACTCTTCCGGTCCAACAGAGGTGACCATTCTATGCCACTCTTCCCGACACAGATGACCATTCTGTGCCACTCTTCCCGACACAGGTGACCATTCTGTGCCACTCTTCCCGACACAGATGACCATTCTGTGCCACTCTTCCCGTCCACCACAGGTGACCATTATATGCCACTCTTCCCGACACAGATGACCATTCTGTGCCTCTCTTCCCGTCCAACAGAGGTGACCATTCTGTGCCACTCTTCCCGTCCAACACAGGTGACCATTCTGTGCCACTCTTCCCGTCCAACACAGGTGACCATTATGTGCCACTCTTCCTGTCCAACAGAGGTGACCATTCTATGCCACTCTTCCCGTCCAACAGAGGTGACCATTCTATGCAACTCTTCCCGTCCAACACAGGTGACCATTCTATGCCACTCTTCCCGACACAGATGACCATTCTGTGCCACTCTTCCCGACACAGGTGACCATTCTGTGCCACTCTTCCCGACACAGATGACCATTCTGTGCCACTCTTGCCGACACAGGTGACCATTCTGTGTCACTCTTCCCGACACAGATGACCATTCTGTGCACTCTTCCTGTCCAACAGAGGTGACTATTCTGTGCCACTCTTCCCGTCCAACACAGGTGGCCATTCTGTGCCACTCTTCCCGACACAGGTGACCATTCTGTGCCACCCTTCCCGTCCAACACAGGTGACCATTCTGTGCCACTCTTCCCGTCGAACAGAGGTGACCATTCTGTGCCATTCTTCCCGTCGAACAGAGGTGACCATTCTGTGCCACTCTTCCCGTCCAACAGAGGTGACCATTCTGTGCCACCCTTCCCGTCCAACAGAGGTGACCATTCTGTGCCATTCTTCCCGTCCACCACAGGTGACCATTCTATGCCACTCTTCCCGTCCAACAGAGGTGACCATTCTGTGCCACTCTTCCGGTCCAACAGAGGTGACCATTCTATGCCACTCTTCCCGACACAGATGACCATTCTGTGCCACTCTTCCCGACACAGGTGACCATTCTGTGCCACTCTTCCCGACACAGATGACCATTCTGTGCCACTCTTCCCGTCCACCACAGGTGACCATTATATGCCACTCTTCCCGACACAGATGACCATTCTGTGCCTCTCTTCCCGTCCAACAGAGGTGACCATTCTGTGCCACTCTTCCCGTCCAACACAGGTGACCATTCTGTGCCACTCTTCCCGTCCAACACAGGTGACCATTATGTGCCACTCTTCCTGTCCAACAGAGGTGACCATTCTATGCCACTCTTCCCGTCCAACAGAGGTGACCATTCTATGCAACTCTTCCCGTCCAACACAGGTGACCATTCTATGCCACTCTTCCCGACACAGATGACCATTCTGTGCCACTCTTCCCGACACAGGTGACCATTCTGTGCCACTCTTCCCGACACAGATGACCATTCTGTGCCACTCTTCCCGTCCAACAGAGGTGACCATTCTGTGCCACTCTTCCCGTCCAACACAGGTGGCCATTATGTACCACTCTTCCCGACACAGGTGACCATTCTGTGCCACTCTTCCCGTCCAACACAGGTGACCATTCTGTGCCACTCTTCCCGTCCAACAGAGGTGACCATTCTATGCCACTCTTCCCGTCCAACACAGGTGACCATTCTATGCCACTCTTCCCGTCCAACACAGGTGACCATTCTGTGCCACTCTTCCCGTCCAACAGAGGTGACCATTCTGTGCCACTCTTCCCGTCCAACAGAGGTGACCATTCTGTGCCACTCTTCCCGTCCACCACAGGTGACCATTCTATGCCACTCTTCCCGTCCAACAGAGGTGACTATTCTGTGCCACTCTTCCCGACACAGGTGACCATTCTGTGCCACTCTTCCCGTCCAACAGAGGTGACCATTCTATGCCACTCTTCCCGACACAGATGACCATTCTGTGCCACTCTTCCCGACACAGGTGGCCATTCTGTGCCACTCTTCCCGTCCAACAGAGGTGACCATTCTGTGCCACTCTTCCCGACACAGGTGGCCATTCTGTGCCATTCTTCCCGCCCAACAGAGGTGACCATTCTGTGCCATTCTTCTCGACACAGATGACCATTCTATGCCACTCTTCCCGTCCAACACAGGTGGCCATTCTGTGCCACTCTTCCCGTCCAACAGAGGTGACCATTCTGTGCCACTCTTCCCGTCCAACAGAGGTGACCATTCTGTGCCACTCTTCCCGTCCAACAGAGGTGACCATTTTATGCCACTCTTCCCGACACAGGTGGCCATTCTGTGCCACTCTTCCCGTCCAACACAGATGACCATTCTGTGCCACTCTTCCCGTCCAACAGAGGTGACCATTCTGTGCCACTCTTCCCGTCCAACAGAGGTGACCATTCTATGTCACTCTTCCCGTCCAACAGAGGTGACCATTCTATGCCACTCTTCCCGTCCAACAGAGGTGACCATTCTATGCCACTCTTCCCGTCCAACAGAGGTGACCATTATGTGCCACTCTTCCCGTCCAACAGAGGTGACCATTCTGTGCCACTCTTCCCGTCCAACAGAGGTGACCATTCTATGCCACTCTTCCCGACACAGGTGGCCATTCTGTGCCACTATTCCCGTCCAACACAGATGACCATTCTGTGCCACTCTTCCCGTCCAACAGAGGTGACCATTCTGTGCCACTCTTCCCGTCCAACAGAGGTGACCATTCTGTGCCACTCTTCCCGTCCAACAGAGGTGACCATTCTGCGCCACTCTTCCCGACACAGATGACCATTCTGTGCCACTCTTCCCGTCCAACACAGATGACCATTCTGTGCCACTCTTCCCGTCCAACAGAGGTGCCCATTCTGTGCCACTCTTCCTGTCCAACAGAGGTGACCATTCTGTGCCACTCTTCCCGTCCAACAGAGGTGACCATTCTGTGCCACTCTTCCCGTCCAACAGAGGTGACCATTCTGTGCCACTCTTCCCGACACAGGTCGCCATTCTGTGCCACTCTTCCCGTCCAACAGAGGTGACCATTCTGTGCCACTCTTCCCGACACAGGTGGCCATTCTGTGCCATTCTTCCCGTCCAACAGAGGTGACCATTCTGTGCCACTCTTCCCGACACAGATGACCATTCTCTCTTCCCGTCCAAGACAGGTGGCCATTCTGTGCCACTCTTCCCGTCCAACACAGATGACCATTCTGTGCCACTCTTCCCGTCCAACAGAGGTGACCATTCTATGCCACTCTTCCCGTCCAACACAGGTGACCATTCTGTGCCACTCTTCCCGTCCAACAGAGGTGACCATTCTGTGCCACTCTTCCCGTCCAACAGAGGTGACCATTCTGTGCCACTCTTCCCGTCCACCACAGGTGACCAGACCATTCTATGCCACTCTTCCCGTCCAACAGAGGTGACCATTCTGTGCCACTCTTCCCGTCCAACAGAGGTGACCATTCTATGCCACTCTTCCCGTCCAACACAGGTGACCATTCTATGCCACTCTTCCCGACACAGATGACCATTCTGTGCCACTCTTCCCGACACAGGTGACCATTCTGTGTCACTCTTCCCGACACAGATGACCATTCTGTGCCACTCTTCCCGTCCAACAGAGGTGACAATTCTGTGCCACTCTTCCCGACACAGATGACCATTCTGTGCCACTCTTCCCGTCCAACAGAGGTGACCATTCTGTGCCACTCTTCCCGTCCAACAGAGGTGACCATTCTATGCCACTCTTCCCGAAACAGATGACCATTCTGTGCCACTCTTCCCGTCCAACAGAGGTGACCATTCTATGCCACTCTTCCCGACACAGATGACCATTCTGTGCCACTCTTCCCGACACAGGTGACCATTCTGTGCCACTCTTCCCGACACAGATGACCATTCTGTGCCACTCTTCCCGTCCAACAGAGGTGACCATTCTATGCCACTCTTCCCGACACAGGTGACCATTCTGTGCCACTCTTCCCGTCCAACACAGGTGACCATTCTGTGCCACTCTTCCCGACACAGATGACCATTCTGTGCCACTCTTCCCGTCGAACAGAGGTGACCATTCTGTGCCACTCTTCCCGACACAGGTGACCATTCTGTGCCACTCTTCCCGTCCTACACAGGTGACCATTCTGTGCCACTCTTCCCGACACAGATGACCATTCTGTGCCACTCTTCCTGTCCAACAGAGTTGACCATTCTGTGCCACTCTTCCCGTCCAACACAGGTGGCCATTCTGTGCCACTCTTCCCGACACAGGTGACCATTCTGTGCCACTCTTCCCGTCCAACACAAGTGACCATTCTGTGCCACTCTTCCCGACACAGATGACCATTCTGTGCCACTCTTCCCGTCCAAGAGAGGTGACCATTCTATGTCACTTCCTGTCCAACAGAGGTGACCATTCTGTGCCACTCTTCCCGTCCAACAGAGGTGACCATTCTGTGCCACTCTTCCCGTCCAACAGAGGTGACCATTCTGTGCCACTCTTCCCGTCTAACAGAGGTGACCATTCTGTGCCACTCTTCCTGTCCAACAGAGGTGACCATTCTGTGCCACTCTTCCCGTCCAACACAGGTGGCCATTCTGTGCCACTCTTCCCGACACAGGTGACCATTCTGTGCCACTCTTCCCGTCCAACACAGGTGACCATTCTGTGCCACTCTTCCCGACACAGATGACCATTCTGTGCCACTCTTCCCGTCGAACAGAGGTGACCATTCTGTGCCACTCTTCCCGTCCAACAGAGGTGACCATTCTGTGCCACTCTTCCCGTCCAACAGGTGACCATTCTGTGCCACTCTTCCCGTCCAACAGAGGTGACCATTCTGTGCCACTCTTCCCGACACAGATGACCATTCTGAACCACTCTTCCCGTCCAACAGAGGTGACCATTCTGTGCCATTCTTCTCGACACAGATGACCATTCTATGCCACTCTTCCCGTCCAACACAGGTGGCCATTCTGTGCCACTCTTCCCGTCCAACAGAGGTGACCATTCTGTGCCACTCTTCCCGTCCAACAGAGGTGACCATTCTGTGCCACTCTTCCCGTCCAACAGAGGTGACCATTTTATGCCACTCTTCCCGACACAGGTGGCCATTCTGTACCACTCTTCCCGTCCAACACAGATGACCATTCTGTGCCACTCTTCCCGTGCAACAGAGGTGACCATTCTGTGCCACTCTTCCCGTCCAACAGAGGTGACCATTCTATGTCACTCTTCCCGTCCAACAGAGGTGACCATTCTATGCCACTCTTCCCGTCCAACAGAGGTGACCATTCTATGCCACTCTTCCCGTCCAACAGAGGTGACCATTATGTGCCACTCTTCCCGTCCAACAGAGGTGACCATTCTGTGCCACTCTTCCCGTCCAACAGAGGTGACCATTCTATGCCACTCTTCCCGACACAGGTGGCCATTCTGTGCCACTATTCCCGTCCAACACAGATGACCATTCTGTGCCACTCTTCCCGTCCAACAGAGGTGAACATTCTGTGCCACTCTTCCCGTCCAACAGAGGTGACCATTCTGTGCCACTCTTCCCGTCCAACAGAGGTGACCATTCTACGCCACTCTTCCCGACACAGATGACCATTCTGTGCCACTCTTCCCGTCCAACACAGATGACCATTCTGTGCCACTCTTCCCGTCCAACAGAGGTGCCCATTCTGTGCCACTCTTCCCGTCCAACAGAGGTGACCATTCTGTGCCACTCTTCCCGTCCAACAGAGGTGACCATTCTGTGCCACTCTTCCCGTCCAACAGAGGTGACCATTCTGTGCCACTCTTCCCGTCCAACAGAGGTGACCATTCTGTGCCACTCTTCCCGACACAGGTGGCCATTCTGTGCCACTCTTCCCGTCCAACAGAGGTGACCATTCTGTGCCACTCTTCCCGACACAGGTGGCCATTCTGTGCCACTCTTCCCGTCCAACAGAGGTGACCATTCTGTGCCACTCTTCCCGACACAGATGACCATTCTCTCTTCCCGTCCAACACAGGTGGCCATTCTGTGCCACTCTTCCCGTCCAACACAGATGACCATTCTGTGCCACTCTTCCCGTCCAACACAGGAGACCATTCTGTGCCACTCTTCCCGACACAGATGCCCATTCTGTGCACTCTTCCTGTCCAACAGAGGTGACCATTCTGTGCCACTCTTCCCGTCCAACACAGGTGGCCATTCTGTGCCACTCTTCCCGACACAGGTGACCATTCTGTGCCACCCTTCCCGTCCAACACAGGTGACCATTCTGTGCCACTCTTCCCGTCGAACAGAGGTGACCATTCTGTGCCATTCTTCCCGTCGAACAGAGGTGACCATTCTGTGCCACTCTTCCCGTCCAACAGAGGTGATCATTCTGTGCCACCCTTCCCGTCCAACAGAGGTGACCATTCTGTGCCATTCTTCCCGTCCACCACAGGTGACCATTCTATGCCACTCTTCCCGTCCAACAGAGGTGACCATTCTGTGCCACTCTTCCGGTCCAACAGAGGTGACCATTCTATGCCACTCTTCCCGACACAGATGACCATTCTGTGCTACTCTTCCCGACACAGGTGACCATTCTGTGCCACTCTTCCCGACACAGATGACCATTCTGTGCCACTCTTGCCGACACAGGTGACCATTCTGTGTCACTCTTCCCGACACAGATGACCATTCTGTGCACTCTTCCTGTCCAACAGAGGTGACCATTCTGTGCCACTCTTCCCGTCCAACACAGGTGGCCATTCTGTGCCACTCTTCCCGACACAGGTGACCATTCTGTGCCACCCTTCCCGTCCAACACAGGTGACCATTCTGTGCCACTCTTCCCGTCGAACAGAGGTGACCATTCTGTGCCATTCTTCCCGTCGAACAGAGGTGACCATTCTGTGCCACTCTTCCCGTCCAACAGAGGTGACCATTCTGTGCCACCCTTCCCGTCCAACAGAGGTGACCATTCTGTGCCATTCTTCCCGTCCACCACAGGTGACCATTCTATGCCACTCTTCCCGTCCAACAGAGGTGACCATTCTGTGCCACTCTTCCGGTCCAACAGAGGTGACCATTCTATGCCACTCTTCCCGACACAGATGACCATTCTGTGCCACTCTTCCCGACACAGGTGACCATTCTGTGCCACTCTTCCCGACACAGATGACCATTCTGTGCCACTCTTCCCGTCCACCACAGGTGACCATTATATGCCACTCTTCCCGACACAGATGACCATTCTGTGCCTCTCTTCCCGTCCAACAGAGGTGACCATTCTGTGCCACTCTTCCCGTCCAACACAGGTGACCATTCTGTGCCACTCTTCCCGTCCAACACAGGTGACCATTATGTGCCACTCTTCCTGTCCAACAGAGGTGACCATTCTATGCCACTCTTCCCGTCCAACAGAGGTGACCATTCTATGCAACTCTTCCCGTCCAACACAGGTGACCATTCTATGCCACTCTTCCCGACACAGATGACCATTCTGTGCCACTCTTCCCGACACAGGTGACCATTCTGTGCCACTCTTCCCGACACAGATGACCATTCTGTGCCACTCTTGCCGACACAGGTGACCATTCTGTGTCACTCTTCCCGACACAGATGACCATTCTGTGCACTCTTCCTGTCCAACAGAGGTGACTATTCTGTGCCACTCTTCCCGTCCAACACAGGTGGCCATTCTGTGCCACTCTTCCCGACACAGGTGACCATTCTGTGCCACCCTTCCCGTCCAACACAGGTGACCATTCTGTGCCACTCTTCCCGTCGAACAGAGGTGACCATTCTGTGCCATTCTTCCCGTCGAACAGAGGTGACCATTCTGTGCCACTCTTCCCGTCCAACAGAGGTGACCATTCTGTGCCACCCTTCCCGTCCAACAGAGGTGACCATTCTGTGCCATTCTTCCCGTCCACCACAGGTGACCATTCTATGCCACTCTTCCCGTCCAACAGAGGTGACCATTCTGTGCCACTCTTCCGGTCCAACAGAGGTGACCATTCTATGCCACTCTTCCCGACACAGATGACCATTCTGTGCCACTCTTCCCGACACAGGTGACCATTCTGTGCCACTCTTCCCGACACAGATGACCATTCTGTGCCACTCTTCCCGTCCACCACAGGTGACCATTATATGCCACTCTTCCCGACACAGATGACCATTCTGTGCCTCTCTTCCCGTCCAACAGAGGTGACCATTCTGTGCCACTCTTCCCGTCCAACACAGGTGACCATTCTGTGCCACTCTTCCCGTCCAACACAGGTGACCATTATGTGCCACTCTTCCTGTCCAACAGAGGTGACCATTCTATGCCACTCTTCCCGTCCAACAGAGGTGACCATTCTATGCAACTCTTCCCGTCCAACACAGGTGACCATTCTATGCCACTCTTCCCGACACAGATGACCATTCTGTGCCACTCTTCCCGACACAGGTGACCATTCTGTGCCACTCTTCCCGACACAGATGACCATTCTGTGCCACTCTTCCCGTCCAACAGAGGTGACCATTCTGTGCCACTCTTCCCGTCCAACACAGGTGGCCATTATGTACCACTCTTCCCGACACAGGTGACCATTCTGTGCCACTCTTCCCGTCCAACACAGGTGACCATTCTGTGCCACTCTTCCCGTCCAACAGAGGTGACCATTCTATGCCACTCTTCCCGTCCAACACAGGTGACCATTCTATGCCACTCTTCCCGTCCAACACAGGTGACCATTCTGTGCCACTCTTCCCGTCCAACAGAGGTGACCATTCTGTGCCACTCTTCCCGTCCAACAGAGGTGACCATTCTGTGCCACTCTTCCCGTCCACCACAGGTGACCATTCTATGCCACTCTTCCCGTCCAACAGAGGTGACTATTCTGTGCCACTCTTCCCGACACAGGTGACCATTCTGTGCCACTCTTCCCGTCCAACAGAGGTGACCATTCTATGCCACTCTTCCCGACACAGATGACCATTCTGTGCCACTCTTCCCGACACAGGTGGCCATTCTGTGCCACTCTTCCCGTCCAACAGAGGTGACCATTCTGTGCCACTCTTCCCGACACAGGTGGCCATTCTGTGCCATTCTTCCCGCCCAACAGAGGTGACCATTCTGTGCCACTCTTCCCGACACAGATGACCATTCTCTCTTCCCGTCCAACACAGGTGGCCATTCTGTGCCACTCTTCCCGTCCAACACAGATGACCATTCTGTGCCACTCTTCCCGTCCAACAGAGGTGACCATTCTATGCCACTCTTCCCGTCCAACACAGGTGACCATTCTGTGCCACTCTTCCCGTCCAACAGAGGTGACCATTCTGTGCCACTCTTCCCGTCCAACAGAGGTGACCATTCTGTGCCACTCTTCCCGTCCACCACAGGTGACCAGACCATTCTATGCCACTCTTCCCGTCCAACAGAGGTGACCATTCTGTGCCACTCTTCCCGTCCAACAGAGGTGACCATTCTATGCCACTCTTCCCGTCCAACACAGGTGACCATTCTATGCCACTCTTCCCGACACAGATGACCATTCTGTGCCACTCTTCCCGACACAGGTGACCATTCTGTGTCACTCTTCCCGACACAGATGACCATTCTGTGCCACTCTTCCCGTCCAACAGAGGTGACAATTCTGTGCCACTCTTCCCGACACAGATGACCATTCTGTGCCACTCTTCCCGTCCAACAGAGGTGACCATTCTGTGCCACTCTTCCCGTCCAACAGAGGTGACCATTCTATGCCACTCTTCCCGAAACAGATGACCATTCTGTGCCACTCTTCCCGTCCAACAGAGGTGACCATTCTATGCCACTCTTCCCGACACAGATGACCATTCTGTGCCACTCTTCCCGACACAGGTGACCATTCTGTGCCACTCTTCCCGACAAAGATGACCATTCTGTGCCACTCTTCCCGTCCAACAGAGGTGACCATTCTATGCCACTCTTCCCGACACAGGTGACCATTCTGTGCCACTCTTCCCGTCCAACACAGGTGACCATTCTGTGCCACTCTTCCCGACACAGATGACCATTCTGTGCCACTCTTCCCGTCGAACAGAGGTGACCATTCTGTGCCACTCTTCCCGACACAGGTGACCATTCTGTGCCACTCTTCCCGTCCTACACAGGTGACCATTCTGTGCCACTCTTCCCGACACAGATGACCATTCTGTGCCACTCTTCCTGTCCAACAGAGTTGACCATTCTGTGCCACTCTTCCCGTCCAACACAGGTGGCCATTCTGTGCCACTCTTCCCGACACAGGTGACCATTCTGTGCCACTCTTCCCGTCCAACACAAGTGACCATTCTGTGCCACTCTTCCCGACACAGATGACCATTCTGTGCCACTCTTCCCGTCCAAGAGAGGTGACCATTCTATGTCACTTCCTGTCCAACAGAGGTGACCATTCTGTGCCACTCTTCCCGTCCAACAGAGGTGACCATTCTGTGCCACTCTTCCCGTCCAACAGAGGTGACCATTCTGTGCCACTCTTCCCGTCTAACAGAGGTGACCATTCTGTGCCACTCTTCCTGTCCAACAGAGGTGACCATTCTGTGCCACTCTTCCCGTCCAACACAGGTGGCCATTCTGTGCCACTCTTCCCGACACAGGTGACCATTCTGTGCCACTCTTCCCGTCCAACACAGGTGACCATTCTGTGCCACTCTTCCCGACACAGGTGACCATTCTGTGCCACTCTTCCCGTCGAACAGAGGTGACCATTCTGTGCCACTCTTCCCGTCCAACAGAGGTGACCATTCTGTGCCACTCTTCCCGTCCAACAGAGGTGACCATTCTGTTCCACTCTTCCCGTCCAACAGAGGTGACCATTCTGTGCCACTCTTCCCGACACAGATGACCATTCTGTGCCACTCTTCCCGTCCAACAGAGGTGACCATTCTGTGCCATTCTTCTCGACACAGATGACCATTCTATGCCACTCTTCCCGTCCAACACAGGTGGCCATTCTGTGCCACTCTTCCCGTCCAACAGAGGTGACCATTCTGTGCCACTCTTCCCGTCCAACAGAGGTGACCATTCTGTGCCACTCTTCCCGTCCAACAGAGGTGACCATTTTATGCCACTCTTCCCGACACAGGTGGCCATTCTGTACCACTCTTCCCGTCCAACACAGATGACCATTCTGTGCCACTCTTCCCGTCCAACAGAGGTGACCATTCTGTGCCACTCTTCCCGTCCAACAGAGGTGACCATTCTATGTCACTCTTCCCGTCCAACAGAGGTGACCATTCTATGCCACTCTTCCCGTCCAACAGAGGTGACCATTCTATGCCACTCTTCCCGTCCAACAGAGGTGACCATTATGTGCCACTCTTCCCGTCAAACAGAGGTGACCATTCTGTGCCACTCTTCCCGTCCAACAGAGGTGACCATTCTATGCCACTCTTCCCGACACAGGTGGCCATTCTGTGCCACTATTCCCGTCCAACACAGATGACCATTCTGTGCCACTCTTCCCGTCCAACAGAGGTGACCATTCTGTGCCACTCTTCCCGTCCAACAGAGGTGACCATTCTGTGCCACTCTTCCCGTCCAACAGAGGTGACCATTCTGCGCCACTCTTCCCGACACAGATGACCATTCTGTGCCACTCTTCCCGTCCAACACAGATGACCATTCTGTGCCACTCTTCCCGTCCAACAGAGGTGCCCATTCTGTGCCACTCTTCCCGTCCGACAGAGGTGACCATTCTGTGCCACTCTTCCCGTCCAACAGAGGTGACCATTCTGTGCCACTCTTCCCGTCCAACAGAGGTGACCATTCTGTGCCACTCTTCCCGTCCAACAGAGGTGACCATTCTGTGCCACTCTTCCCGACACAGGTGGCCATTCTGTGCCACTCTTCCCGTCCAACAGAGGTGACCATTCTGTGCCACTCTTCCCGACACAGGTGGCCATTCTGTGCCACTCTTCCCGTCCAACAGAGGTGACCATTCTGTGCCACTCTTCCCGACACAGATGACCATTCTCTCTTCCCGTCCAACACAGGTGGCCATTCTGTGCCACTCTTCCCGTCCAACACAGATGACCATTCTGTGCCACTCTTCCCGTCCAACAGAGGTGACCATTCTGTGCCACTCTTCCCGACACAGGTGGCCATTCTGTGCCACTCTTCCCGTCCAACAGAGGTGACCATTCTGTGCCACTCTTCCCGACACAGATGACCATTCTCTCTTCCCGTCCAACACAGGTGGCCATTCTGTGCCACTCTTCCCGTCCAACACAGATGACCATTCTGTGCCACTCTTCCCGTCCAACAGAGGTGACCATTCTGTGCCACTCTTCCCGTCCAACACAGGTGACCATTCTGTGCCACTCTTCCCGTCCAACAGAGGTGACCATTCTGTGCCACTCTTCCTGTCCAACAGAGGTGACCATTCTGTGCCACTCTTCCCGTCCAACAGAGGTGACCATTCTGTGCCACTCTTCCTGTCCAACAGAGGTGACCATTCTGTGCCACTCTTGCCGTCCAACAGAGGTGACCATTCTGTGCCACTCTTCCCGACACAGATGACCATTCTGTGCCACTCTTCCCGTCCAACAGAGGTGGCCATTCTGTGCCACTCTTCCCGTCCAACACAGGTGACCATTCTGTGCCACTCTTCCCGTCCAACAGAGGTGACCATTCTGTGCCACTCTTCCCGTCCAACAGAGGTGACCATTCTGTGCCACTCTTCCCGTCCAACAGAGGTGACCATTCTGTGCCACTCTTCCCGACACAGATGACCATTCTGTGCCACTCTTCCCCTCCAACAGAGGTGACCATTCTATGTCACTTCCTGTCCAACAGAGGTGACCATTCTGTGCCACTCTTCCCGTCCAACAGAGGTGACCATTCTGTGCCACTCTTCCCGTCCAACAGAGGTGACCATTCTGTGCCACTCTTCCCGTCCAACAGAGGTGACCATTCTGTGCCACTCTTCCCGTCCAACAGATGTGACCATTCTGTGCCACTCTTCCCGTCCAACACAGGTGGGCATTCTGTGCCACTCTTCCCGTCCAACACAGGTGACCATTCTGTGCCACTCTTCCCGACACAGATGACCATTCTGTGCCACTCTTCCCGACACAGGTGACCATTCTGTGCCACTCTTCCCGACACAGATGACCATTCTGTGCCACTCTTCCCGTCCACCACAGGTGACCATTATATGCCACTCTTCCCGACACAGATGACCATTCTGTGCCTCTCTTCCCGTCCAACAGAGGTGACCATTCTGTGCCACTCTTCCCGTCCAACACAGGTGACCATTCTGTGCCACTCTTCCCGTCCAACACAGGTGACCATTATGTGCCACTCTTCCTGTCCAACAGAGGTGACCATTCTATGCCACTCTTCCCGTCCAACAGAGGTGACCATTCTATGCAACTCTTCCCGTCCAACACAGGTGACCATTCTATGCCACTCTTCCCGACACAGATGACCATTCTGTGCCACTCTTCCCGACACAGGTGACCATTCTGTGCCACTCTTCCCGACACAGATGACCATTCTGTGCCACTCTTGCCGACACAGGTGACCATTCTGTGTCACTCTTCCCGACACAGATGACCATTCTGTGCACTCTTCCTGTCCAACAGAGGTGACTATTCTGTGCCACTCTTCCCGTCCAACACAGGTGGCCATTCTGTGCCACTCTTCCCGACACAGGTGACCATTCTGTGCCACCCTTCCCGTCCAACACAGGTGACCATTCTGTGCCACTCTTCCCGTCGAACAGAGGTGACCATTCTGTGCCATTCTTCCCGTCGAACAGAGGTGACCATTCTGTGCCACTCTTCCCGTCCAACAGAGGTGACCATTCTGTGCCACCCTTCCCGTCCAACAGAGGTGACCATTCTGTGCCATTCTTCCCGTCCACCACAGGTGACCATTCTATGCCACTCTTCCCGTCCAACAGAGGTGACCATTCTGTGCCACTCTTCCGGTCCAACAGAGGTGACCATTCTATGCCACTCTTCCCGACACAGATGACCATTCTGTGCCACTCTTCCCGACACAGGTGACCATTCTGTGCCACTCTTCCCGACACAGATGACCATTCTGTGCCACTCTTCCCGTCCACCACAGGTGACCATTATATGCCACTCTTCCCGACACAGATGACCATTCTGTGCCTCTCTTCCCGTCCAACAGAGGTGACCATTCTGTGCCACTCTTCCCGTCCAACACAGGTGACCATTCTGTGCCACTCTTCCCGTCCAACACAGGTGACCATTATGTGCCACTCTTCCTGTCCAACAGAGGTGACCATTCTATGCCACTCTTCCCGTCCAACAGAGGTGACCATTCTATGCAACTCTTCCCGTCCAACACAGGTGACCATTCTATGCCACTCTTCCCGACACAGATGACCATTCTGTGCCACTCTTCCCGACACAGGTGACCATTCTGTGCCACTCTTCCCGACACAGATGACCATTCTGTGCCACTCTTCCCGTCCAACAGAGGTGACCATTCTGTGCCACTCTTCCCGTCCAACACAGGTGGCCATTATGTACCACTCTTCCCGACACAGGTGACCATTCTGTGCCACTCTTCCCGTCCAACACAGGTGACCATTCTGTGCCACTCTTCCCGTCCAACAGAGGTGACCATTCTATGCCACTCTTCCCGTCCAACACAGGTGACCATTCTATGCCACTCTTCCCGTCCAACACAGGTGACCATTCTGTGCCACTCTTCCCGTCCAACAGAGGTGACCATTCTGTGCCACTCTTCCCGTCCAACAGAGGTGACCATTCTGTGCCACTCTTCCCGTCCACCACAGGTGACCATTCTATGCCACTCTTCCCGTCCAACAGAGGTGACTATTCTGTGCCACTCTTCCCGACACAGGTGACCATTCTGTGCCACTCTTCCCGTCCAACAGAGGTGACCATTCTATGCCACTCTTCCCGACACAGATGACCATTCTGTGCCACTCTTCCCGACACAGGTGGCCATTCTGTGCCACTCTTCCCGTCCAACAGAGGTGACCATTCTGTGCCACTCTTCCCGACACAGGTGGCCATTCTGTGCCATTCTTCCCGCCCAACAGAGGTGACCATTCTGTGCCACTCTTCCCGACACAGATGACCATTCTCTCTTCCCGTCCAACACAGGTGGCCATTCTGTGTCACTCTTCCCGTCCAACACAGATGACCATTCTGTGCCACTCTTCCCGTCCAACAGAGGTGACCATTCTATGCCACTCTTCCCGTCCAACACAGGTGACCATTCTGTGCCACTCTTCCCGTCCAACAGAGGTGACCATTCTGTGCCACTCTTCCCGTCCAACAGAGGTGACCATTCTGTGCCACTCTTCCCGTCCACCACAGGTGACCAGACCATTCTATGCCACTCTTCCCGTCCAACAGAGGTGACCATTCTGTGCCACTCTTCCCGTCCAACAGAGGTGACCATTCTATGCCACTCTTCCCGTCCAACACAGGTGACCATTCTATGCCACTCTTCCCGACACAGATGACCATTCTGTGCCACTCTTCCCGACACAGGTGACCATTCTGTGTCACTCTTCCCGACACAGATGACCATTCTGTGCCACTCTTCCCGTCCAACAGAGGTGACAATTCTGTGCCACTCTTCCCGACACAGATGACCATTCTGTGCCACTCTTCCCGTCCAACAGAGGTGACCATTCTGTGCCACTCTTCCCGTCCAACAGAGGTGACCATTCTATGCCACTCTTCCCGAAACAGATGACCATTCTGTGCCACTCTTCCCGTCCAACAGAGGTGACCATTCTATGCCACTCTTCCCGACACAGATGACCATTCTGTGCCACTCTTCCCGACACAGGTGACCATTCTGTGCCACTCTTCCCGACAAAGATGACCATTCTGTGCCACTCTTCCCGTCCAACAGAGGTGACCATTCTATGCCACTCTTCCCGACACAGGTGACCATTCTGTGCCACTCTTCCCGTCCAACACAGGTGACCATTCTGTGCCACTCTTCCCGACACAGATGACCATTCTGTGCCACTCTTCCCGTCGAACAGAGGTGACCATTCTGTGCCACTCTTCCCGACACAGGTGACCATTCTGTGCCACTCTTCCCGTCCTACACAGGTGACCATTCTGTGCCACTCTTCCCGACACAGATGACCATTCTGTGCCACTCTTCCTGTCCAACAGAGTTGACCATTCTGTGCCACTCTTCCCGTCCAACACAGGTGGCCATTCTGTGCCACTCTTCCCGACACAGGTGACCATTCTGTGCCACTCTTCCCGTCCAACACAAGTGACCATTCTGTGCCACTCTTCCCGACACAGATGACCATTCTGTGCCACTCTTCCCGTCCAAGAGAGGTGACCATTCTATGTCACTTCCTGTCCAACAGAGGTGACCATTCTGTGCCACTCTTCCCGTCCAACAGAGGTGACCATTCTGTGCCACTCTTCCCGTCCAACAGAGGTGACCATTCTGTGCCACTCTTCCCGTCTAACAGAGGTGACCATTCTGTGCCACTCTTCCTGTCCAACAGAGGTGACCATTCTGTGCCACTCTTCCCGTCCAACACAGGTGGCCATTCTGTGCCACTCTTCCCGACACAGGTGACCATTCTGTGCCACTCTTCCCGTCCAACACAGGTGACCATTCTGTGCCACTCTTCCCGACACAGGTGACCATTCTGTGCCACTCTTCCCGTCGAACAGAGGTGACCATTCTGTGCCACTCTTCCCGTCCAACAGAGGTGACCATTCTGTGCCACTCTTCCCGTCCAACAGAGGTGACCATTCTGTTCCACTCTTCCCGTCCAACAGAGGTGACCATTCTGTGCCACTCTTCCCGACACAGATGACCATTCTGTGCCACTCTTCCCGTCCAACAGAGGTGACCATTCTGTGCCATTCTTCTCGACACAGATGACCATTCTATGCCACTCTTCCCGTCCAACACAGGTGGCCATTCTGTGCCACTCTTCCCGTCCAACAGAGGTGACCATTCTGTGCCACTCTTCCCGTCCAACAGAGGTGACCATTCTGTGCCACTCTTCCCGTCCAACAGAGGTGACCATTTTATGCCACTCTTCCCGACACAGGTGGCCATTCTGTACCACTCTTCCCGTCCAACACAGATGACCATTCTGTGCCACTCTTCCCGTCCAACAGAGGTGACCATTCTGTGCCACTCTTCCCGTCCAACAGAGGTGACCATTCTATGTCACTCTTCCCGTCCAACAGAGGTGACCATTCTATGCCACTCTTCCCGTCCAACAGAGGTGACCATTCTATGCCACTCTTCCCGTCCAACAGAGGTGACCATTATGTGCCACTCTTCCCGTCAAACAGAGGTGACCATTCTGTGCCACTCTTCCCGTCCAACAGAGGTGACCATTCTATGCCACTCTTCCCGACACAGGTGGCCATTCTGTGCCACTATTCCCGTCCAACACAGATGACCATTCTGTGCCACTCTTCCCGTCCAACAGAGGTGACCATTCTGTGCCACTCTTCCCGTCCAACAGAGGTGACCATTCTGTGCCACTCTTCCCGTCCAACAGAGGTGACCATTCTGCGCCACTCTTCCCGACACAGATGACCATTCTGTGCCACTCTTCCCGTCCAACACAGATGACCATTCTGTGCCACTCTTCCCGTCCAACAGAGGTGCCCATTCTGTGCCACTCTTCCCGTCCGACAGAGGTGACCATTCTGTGCCACTCTTCCCGTCCAACAGAGGTGACCATTCTGTGCCACTCTTCCCGTCCAACAGAGGTGACCATTCTGTGCCACTCTTCCCGTCCAACAGAGGTGACCATTCTGTGCCACTCTTCCCGACACAGGTGGCCATTCTGTGCCACTCTTCCCGTCCAACAGAGGTGACCATTCTGTGCCACTCTTCCCGACACAGGTGGCCATTCTGTGCCACTCTTCCCGTCCAACAGAGGTGACCATTCTGTGCCACTCTTCCCGACACAGATGACCATTCTCTCTTCCCGTCCAACACAGGTGGCCATTCTGTGCCACTCTTCCCGTCCAACACAGATGACCATTCTGTGCCACTCTTCCCGTCCAACAGAGGTGACCATTCTGTGCCACTCTTCCCGACACAGGTGGCCATTCTGTGCCACTCTTCCCGTCCAACAGAGGTGACCATTCTGTGCCACTCTTCCCGACACAGATGACCATTCTCTCTTCCCGTCCAACACAGGTGGCCATTCTGTGCCACTCTTCCCGTCCAACACAGATGACCATTCTGTGCCACTCTTCCCGTCCAACAGAGGTGACCATTCTGTGCCACTCTTCCCGTCCAACACAGGTGACCATTCTGTGCCACTCTTCCCGTCCAACAGAGGTGACCATTCTGTGCCACTCTTCCTGTCCAACAGAGGTGACCATTCTGTGCCACTCTTCCCGTCCAACAGAGGTGACCATTCTGTGCCACTCTTCCTGTCCAACAGAGGTGACCATTCTGTGCCACTCTTGCCGTCCAACAGAGGTGACCATTCTGTGCCACTCTTCCCGACACAGATGACCATTCTGTGCCACTCTTCCCGTCCAACAGAGGTGGCCATTCTGTGCCACTCTTCCCGTCCAACACAGGTGACCATTCTGTGCCACTCTTCCCGTCCAACAGAGGTGACCATTCTGTGCCACTCTTCCCGTCCAACAGAGGTGACCATTCTGTGCCACTCTTCCCGTCCAACAGAGGTGACCATTCTGTGCCACTCTTCCCGACACAGATGACCATTCTGTGCCACTCTTCCCCTCCAACAGAGGTGACCATTCTATGTCACTTCCTGTCCAACAGAGGTGACCATTCTGTGCCACTCTTCCCGTCCAACAGAGGTGACCATTCTGTGCCACTCTTCCCGTCCAACAGAGGTGACCATTCTGTGCCACTCTTCCCGTCCAACAGAGGTGACCATTCTGTGCCACTCTTCCCGTCCAACAGATGTGACCATTCTGTGCCACTCTTCCCGTCCAACACAGGTGGGCATTCTGTGCCACTCTTCCCGTCCAACACAGGTGACCATTCTGTGCCACTCTTCCCGACACAGATGACCATTCTGTGCCACTCTTCCCGTCCAACAGAGGTGGCCATTCTGTGCCACTCTTCCCGTCCAATACAGGTGACCATTCTGTGCCACTCTTCCCGTCCAACAGAGGTGACCATTCTGTGCCACTCTTCCCGTCCAACAGAGGTGACCATTCTGTGCCACTCTTCCCGACACAGATGACCATTCTGTGCCACTCTTCCCGTCCAACAGAGGTGGCCATTCTGTGCCACTCTTCCCGTCCAACACAGGTGACCATTCTGTGCCACTCTTCCCGTCCAACAGAGGTGACCATTCTGTGCCACTCTTCCCGTCCAACAGAGGTGACCATTCTGTGCCACTCTTCCCGGCACAGATGACCATTCTGTGCCACTCTTGCCGTCCAACAGAGGTGACCATTCTATGTCACTTCCTGTCCAACAGAGGTGACCATTCTGTGCCACTCTTCCCGTCCAACAGAGGTGACCATTCTGTGCCACTCTTCCCGTCCAACAGAGGTGGCCATTCTGTGCCACTCTTCCCGTCCAACAGAGGTGACCATTCTGTGCCACTCTTCCCGTCCAACAGAGGTGACCATTCTATGCCACTCTTCCCGTCCAACAGAGGTGACCATTCTGTGCCACTCTTCCCGTCCAACACAGATGACCATTCTGTGCCACTCTTCCCGTCCAACAGAGGTGACCATTCTGTGCCACTCTTCCCGTCCAACAGAGGTGACCATTCTGTGCCACTCTTCCCGTCCATCAGAGGTGACCTTTCTATGCCACTCTTCCCGTCCAACAGAGGTGACCATTCTATGCCACTCTTCCCGTCCAACAGAGGTGACCATTCTGTGCCACTCTTCCCGTCCAACACAGATGACCATTCTGTGCCACTCTTCCCGTCCAACAGAGGTGACCATTCTATGCCACTCTTCCCGTCCAACAGAGGTGACCATTCTATGCCACTCTTCCCGTCCAACAGAGGTGACCATTCTGTGCCACTCTTCCCGTCCCACACAGATGACCATTCTGTGCCACTCTTCCCGTCCAACAGAGGTGACCATTTATGCCACTCTTCCCGTCCAACAGAGGTGACCATTCTATGCCACTCTTCCCGTCCAACAGAGGTGACCATTCTGTGCCACTCTTCCCGTCCAACAGAGGTGACCATTCTGTGCCACTCTTCCCGTCCAACAGAGGTGACCATTCTGTGCCACTCTTCCCGTCCAACACAGATGACCATTCTGTGCCACTCTTCCTGTCCAACAGAGGTGACCATTCTGTGCCACTCTTCCCGTCCAACACAGATGACCATTCTGTGCCACTCTTCCCGTCCAACAGAGGTGACCATTCTATGCCACTCTTCCCGTCCAACAGAGGTGACCATTCTATGCCACTCTTCCCGTCCAACAGAGGTGACCATTCTGTGCCACTCTTCCCGTCCAACAGAGGTGACCATTCTGTGCCACTCTTCCCGTCCAACAGAGGTGACCATTCTGTGCCACTCTTCCCGTCCAACACAGATGACCATTCTGTGCCACTCTTCCTGTCCAACAGAGGTGACCATTCTGTGCCACTCTTCCCGTCCAACAGAGGTGACCATTCTGTGCCACTCTTCCTGTCCAACAGAGGTGACCATTCTGTGCCACTCTTCCCGTCCAACAGAGGTGACCATTCTGTGCCACTCTTCCCGACACAGATGACCATTCTGTGCCACTCTTCCCGTCCAACAGAGGTGGCCATTCTGTGCCACTCTTCCCGTCCAACACAGGTGACCATTCTGTGCCACTCTTCCCGTCCAACAGAGGTGACCATTCTGTGCCACTCTTCCCGACACAGATGACCATTCTGTGCCACTCTTCCCCTCCAACAGAGGTGACCATTCTATGTCACTTCCTGTCCAACAGAGGTGACCATTCTGTGCCACTCTTCCCGTCCAACAGAGGCGACCATTCTGTGCCACTCTTCCCGTCCAACAGAGGTGACCATTCTGTGCCACTCTTCCCGTCCAACAGAGGTGATTATTCTGTGCCACTCTTCCCGTCCAACAGAGGTGACCATTCTGTGCCACTCTTCCCGTCCAACACAGGTGGCCATTCTGTGCCACTCTTCCCGTCCAACACAGGTGACCATTCTGTGCCACTCTTCCCGACACAGATGACCATTCTGTGCCACTCTTCCCGTCCAACAGAGGTGGCCATTCTGTGCCACTCTTCCCGTCCAACACAGGTGACCATTCTGTGCCACTCTTCCCGTCCAACAGAGGTGACCATTCTGTGCCACTCTTCCCGTCCAACAGAGGTGACCATTCTGTGCCACTCTTCCCGACACAGATGACCATTCTGTGCCACTCTTCCCGTCCAACAGAGGTGGCCATTCTGTGCCACTCTTCCCGTCCAACACAGGTGACCATTCTGTGCCACTCTTCCCGTCCAACAGAGGTGACCATTCTGTGCCACTCTTCCCGTCCAACAGAGGTGACCATTCTGTGCCACTCTTCCCGACACAGATGACCATTCTGTGCCACTCTTCCCGTCCAACAGAGGTGACCATTCTATGTCACTTCCTGTCCAACAGAGGTGACCATTCTGTGCCACTCTTCCCGTCCAACAGAGGTGACCATTCTGTGCCACTCTTCCCGTCCAACAGAGGTGGCCATTCTGTGCCACTCTTCCCATCCAACAGAAGTGACCATTCTGTGCCACTCTTCCCGTCCAACAGAGATGACCATTCTATGCCACTCTTCCCGTCCAACAGAGGTGACCATTCTGTGCCACTCTTCCCGTCCAACACAGATGACCATTCTGTGCCACTCTTCCCGTCCAACAGAGGTGACCATTCTGTGCCGCTCTTCCCGTCCAACAGAGGTGACCATTCTGTGCCACTCTTCCCGTCCAACAGAGGTGACCATTCTATGCCACTCTTCCCGTCCAATAGAGGTGACCATTCTATGCCACTCTTCCCGTCCAACAGAGGTGACCATTCTGTGCCACTCTTCCCGTCCAACACAGATGACCATTCTGTGCCACTCTTCCCGTCCAACAGAGGTGACCATTCTATGCCACTCTTCCCGTCCAACAGAGGTGACCATTCTATGCCACTCTTCCCGTCCAACAGAGGTGACCATTCTGTGCCACTCTTCCCGTCCAACACAGATGACCATTCTGTGCCACTATTCCCGTCCAACAGAGGTGACCATTCTGTGCCACTCTTCCCGTCCAACAGAGGTGACCATTCTGTGCCACTCTTCCCGTCCATCAGAGGTGACCATTCTATGCCACTCTTCCCGACACAGGTGACCATTCTGTGCCACTTTTCCCGTCCAACAGAGGTGACCATTCTGTGCCACTCTTCCCGTCCAACAGAGGTGACCATTCTATGCCACTCTTCCCGTCCAACAGAGGTGACCATTCTGTGCCACTCTTCCCGTCCAACAGAGGCGACCATTCTGTGCCACTCTTCCCGTCCAACAGAGGTGACCATTCTGTGCCACTCTTCTCGTCCAACAGAGGTGACCATTCTATGCCACTCTTCCCGACACAGGTGACCATTCTGTGCCACTCTTCCCGTCCAACAGAGGTGACCATTCTGTGCCACTCTTCCCTTCCAACAGAGGTGACCATTCTATGCCACTCTTCCCGTCCAACAGTGGTGACCATTCTGTGCCACTCTTCCTGTCCCAACAGAGGTGACTATTCTATGCCACTCTTCCCGACACAGGTGACCATTCTGTGCCACTCTTCCCGTCCAACACAGGTGACCATTCTGTGCCACTCTTCCCGTCCAACAGAGGTGACCATTCTGTGCCACTCTTCCCGTCCAACAGAGGTGACCATTCATTATATGCCACTCTTCCCGACACAGGTGACCATTCTGTGCCACTCTTCCCGTCCAACAGAGGTAACCATTCTGTGCCACTCTTCCCGTCCAACAGAGGTAATGGCTCGTTTGGAGGCGGCCGTCCCGACGCTGGAGGAAATTCTCAAGATGGTGGAGAAATTCTCGGAGAGCGGCGGCAAATACGAGGAGGCGCGCCACATCGTGGACTCGCTGCTGCCAATGCTGTGCTCGTACCTGCCGTTCTGGTGGTCTCAGGGACCGGACAACATGACCGAGGGAGAGTGAGTATCCCGGGATGGGAGTTTCGTTCCCAGCGGACAATGCGGAAGTGACACCAATATTGCTAATTTGAGATTGTTTCACGTTATATAAATGCAAGGAACTAATAGTGTAAAACAGCAAAACGAGACAGATCACAGACGCGAGGTCATGTCGCTTTAGGATATCCCCCAGTTTAACGTCGTTGCTCAATATGGGATTGTTGGAGCATATGCTGTGTTTGGAGTCAACAGCAACAAAACATGGGTGGAAATGGTATGCCTTCTATAACGGTTATACTGGTTAAGTGACACTGCTGTTGTCGTTTCACAGGACCCAGAACACGACGCGCGTCACGGACGGCCACATGAACCAGCTGCTGAAGAACATCCTGCTCCTAATCAAGTCCAACATCGGCAGCGCAGAGGCACCCTGGATGACGCGCATTGCCGGCTACGCCCAGCAGATCATCGTCAGCTGCTCCGCCGACCTGCTGTACGACCCGTACCTGCCGCTGGCCGAGAAGGTGAGACCCGTACCTGCCGCTGGCCGAAAAGGTGAGACCCGTATCTGCCGCTGGCCGAGAAGGTGAAACCCGTATCTGCCGCTGGCCGAGAAGGTGAGACCCGTATCTGCCGCTGGCCGAGAAGGTGAGACCCGTCCTGCCGCTGGCCGAGAAGGTAAGACCCGTACCTGCCGCTGACCGAGAAGGTGAGACCCGTCCTGCCGCTGGCCGAGAAGGTAAGACCCGTACCTGCCGCTGGCCGAGAAGGTGAGACCCGTCCTGCCGCTGGCCGAGAAGGTAAGACCCGTACCTGCCGCTGGCCGAGAAGGTGAGACCCGTACCTGCCGCTGGCCGAGAAGGTGAGACCCGTACCTGCCGCTGACCGAGAAAGTGAGACCCGTACCTGCCGCTGGCCGAGAAGGTGAGACCCGTACCTGCCGCTGACCGAGAAGGTGGGACTCGACTTGCTTACCTATGTTTTTTTTTTACAAGGAACATGTATGACTTATTAACCGGCATAATCTGTTAGGTGGTTTAGCCACGTCCCGAGCCACTACTGACATCTGCCGTGTGTCACGTGACAGGTGCGGCGCAGGACGGAGGCCATGTACCACAAGGAGGAGTACCTTCGTCCCAGTACAGCGTCTGACAGTGTGACCTGTGACAGGTGCGGCGCAGGACGGGGCCATGTACCACAAGGAGGAGTACCTTCGTCCCAGTACAGCGTCTGACAGTGTGACCTGTGACAGGTGCGGCGCAGGACGGAAGCCATGTACCACAAGGAGGAGTACCTTCGTCCCAGTACAGCGTCTGACAGTGTGACCTGTGACAGGTGCGGCGCAGAACGGGGGCCATGTACCACAAGGAGGAGTACCTTCGTCCCAGTACAGCGTCTTACAGTGTGACCTGTGACAGGTGCGCCGGAGGACGGAGGCCATGTACCACAAGGAGGAGTACCTGCGCGGCTTCCTGAAGAGCACCACCGAGGACACGTCGCAGGTGGAGGGCCAGCTGCAGGAGATGTGGTACCTGCTCGTGCGCGACATATACGCCTTCTACCCGCTGCTCATCAAGTATGTCGATCTGCAGCGTTCGCACTGGCTCAAGGACTGCGTGCCCGAGGCGGAGGACCTCTACAACCACGTGGCCGTCATCTTCGAGATCTGGTCCAAGTCCCAGGTGAGTCTTACATCCTGTCAGAGTATCCCTCGCACTGGCTGACGACTGATGCGCTTCTGTTGATTCCTGTGCGTAGATGAAGTATTAACTTTAGTGGTGAAAGAGTCGATACGTTTATTGCTACTCTTTTGCGTTCATGATTTGAGCACACGTTGCACCGGAAGACAGTGGCATGCGTTCCGAGTGACTTACAGTAATTATTATTATGTTCTTAAAGGCATTGTTTCACCTTTCTGAAAGTTGTCAAATATACGCTGGTTGTAGTCGAAAATATGAAGTAAGTGCTGCCGAAAACGATGGTGATATTTTCTCTCTCTCGAAAAGTCACTTAACTTTATAGGAATTAGGTTTGTTTTTATTTGGGATGATGACGTCATTATTGAGCTATATAGATTTATAGAGAAAACCTTTACGCTGCCAAATATATGGCACAATCGTTTCAGACAATTCTGGCGACTTAAATACACACATTGTGGAACTGTGTCTGCTCCCGCACAGCACAATGACGAGTGCGCTCAATATTTATTTACAAACAATCAATCCATAACTGAGACTTAAAACAACGCGAAAAACGTCAACTTGTACCGCAACCTATCGCGTTGGCTGTTGTTTACATCGTACTCGCAGCGGGTAATCCTGCCAAGGTTCGAGAAATACAGGTCGTCTTACTTCCAGGACCAACAATCTTGAAGTGGCTGTCAGCCAATCAGCGGCGGCACTTGCATAGACCCCCTTTTGCAAATTCGAAATTCAATTTCTTAAAAACGGATAAGTTTGGGGGAAAATGACCTTAACAATTCTGACATTTCAATAACGGCCAAAGATAACGTCTATCTCAGTTCAAAACCAATACAAAGGTGAAACATTGCCTTTAACAAATATATACAGAGCAAAACGTTGTTGCTGGTTGCTTCCGAAATATTGGCTAAGATTCTATTTTAAAATTATATGTACTTCTCCCTTAAAGTCCGACAGTAATGTAGTCCGGCATCTCAGGCCAAACAAAAGCCTGTGCCCAACTTGCGCGCCTCTAATGCCTATGCTACTCGCACTGCAGTACTTCACCCGGGAGGAGACCAACTTCATCTCGCAGAACGAGATCGACAACATGACGCTGATCCGACCGACGACGACGGCCCGCCGGACCACCACGGCTGTCTCCGAGCCGTCCGCCGGCCGCGGCAAGGTACCTACATGTACATACGTACACTTATCGAGCTGTGAACTGGCTCTCAGCCGAGCTCCAGGCAGCCCGAGTGGGCTTCTCACGGGATGTTGCGACTTGCGAGACGATAGTGTGTTTGACACCGTGTTGACCTGCGTCCGAGGGCCTCGTGTCCGATTGATTTCGATTTTTGTTTTCATTCAACGTTTTCACACCAGTTTAGCAGGTTGTATGCAGAGTGGTTATTGATTCACCTTTTTGGAAGGATTCAATCACGATTCATTTTGGAATATGAATGATTCAGTCACCGTTTGATTCATGGATATCCATTTTGAGAAATAATTCTTTCCGATCCAAAGAATCAAAACATTTTTTGATCAAATCACGTTTGACTCACCATTGAAATAACATTGCACAGTCTTTTTTATTCAATCAGCCTTGTTTCTATGCGGGTTTTGATTCAATCATGATTCATGAATACAAAATCCGGTGGTGAATCGATTCTTCTTTGATTCAAGGGATTTTGATTGAACGATTCCAATCGATTCAATCAGAGTCGAATCAATAACCAGTCTGGTTGTATGCCCTGCTTTTCCTTTCTGCGCTCCATCGAATGTGTTGTATGGGGTTGACCACTGACACCGCCGTCTTTCTGGGGTTCACAGAAAAAGAAGAAGCGCGGCGACAAGAAGAAGAGTAAGGACAAGGACGTGGCCTCGAGCCTGATGGTGGCCTGCCTGAAGCGGCTGCTACCGGTGGGACTGAACCTGTTCGCCGGCCGGGAGCAGGAGATGGTGCAGCACGCCAAGGACAGATACCTCAAGGTAGGTCGGCGGACACCCACTGTCACGGCCGGGAGCAGGAGATTGTGCAGCACGCCAAGGACAGATATACCTCAAGGTAGGTCGGCGGACACCCACTGTCACGGCCGGGAGCAGGAGATGGTGCAGCACGCCAAAGACAGATACCTCAAGGTAGGTCGGCGGACACCCACTGTCACGGCCGGGAGCAGGAGATTGTGCAGCACGCCAAGGACAGATACCTCAAGGTAGGTCGGCGGACACCCACTGTCACGGCCGGGAGCAGGAGATTGTGCAGCACGCCAAGGACAGATATACCTCAAGGTAGGTCGGCGGACACCCACTGTCACGGCCGGGAGCAGGAGATGGTGCAGCACGCCAAGGACAGATACCTCAAGGTACCGGACACACGCACCGAAACGGTAGGAAAGGGACTGGTTTCTTCGACGAAATAAGTATTGTGTTGGCTCAGTCGATCGAATAATTATTATTATTTGCTTAAATATCGTCTCTTATGATACTAAATAATATGAATGCATTGTTTAGCTCTGTACTACTGATTTTCATATCACCGCATCGATGATTAGAGGCGTTGTGAGTGAGTCGCGTAATAGCTTGAGCGTTTAAAGGCAATGGGTCACCTTAAAAGTTGTCTTGAAATTTGGCTATACGGGGTATTTTGAGCTGGAAAAAACGAATATGATATTTGTCCGGACGATAGATGGATATCCGTCGAAAAATGAGCATATTTCTCTTTTCTCCTTCATGGCCTAACTTAATGTTAATGTATGACGTCATGCATATGACAGCTCAGATATGGAAGCTATTGCACACAATAATGGCGGACTAGTGACATATAGTACACAAAATAGGATGCGTTGCTTGAGTTTCTGAATCTTTCGATAACATATCTCTACTTCACAAAAATCGCTGGTTTTTGGTAACCCACCGCCGTTTCACGGTTACTATAAGATACGCGCGAACACTGTAATGGTTACGGCTCAACTTACCATGGTTACGGGCTACGGCTAGTTTGCGGCTGAATCTGCGTATGACGCAAATCTGACGTCAGTGGGTATAACATCATAATACCGACGAAGTTTCGTAGGCCCGAAACTGAATATTAATGTAGGTTCTGTGTGGAAAATACTTAGCGTAGCGAGGAAATTCTTTCAAGTTGCTCCAACCCATTTTTCGACCTGCTCTACAATTCTGCTATCTCAGTTCAAAACACAATGTTAAAGGTGAACTACCTTTAAAGGAAATAGTTCACCTTCAACATTAGTTTTAAACTGGGATAGCAGTTGTGTAGTCCGTGTTGGGAACCCCCTATCTGCAAGTTTTCTTGACTGAAAAGACTCTCCAGCCGAATATATTACATTTTTTGGCGAAGGAATGCGGTGCTGGCGAAATAATGTTGTACTGGTTCTAGCCCGGGCAGAGGCTATAACATCAGCCAATCAGCTTGCAGCTGGTGCTAGCAAGCGAACCGCCGGCCGCCGGTTGGCACATCTCCAATGCGAGTCTATCCTTACGCGACTACTTTCGAATCTGATTGGTTTAACCATTTTTTACATTCGCGTGACGTCAGGACTCTGACTCAGAGAGTATGCATATAGTTTTGATAAACAATACAAATTTACGGCCTTCTGTCCTGAATCGGCGCGATATAAGGCCATTTTTGACAATATAAAAAGAAATTGTATTAAAAAATATAATAAAATCGTGTTTGGTAAACAATTTCCAAGGTGAACTAATTTACTTTAATGACTGCAACCCGTATCGAATAACAATTCAAAATGCAGACTGGTGATAATGTGTGTGCATATAAAACCAACTAGTAAGATAAAGATCGGTTAAAAAACGACAAGTGTGTATGGCGTAATACGAAAGCGATGCATGTGTCAGCTGTCTCTATCCTAAGAGAGCCTTTGCTCTTACTGATTGATTCGGTGTGGCCAGGGTATCGCCGAGTGCGAGATAGTGGAGACGACCAAGGTGGAGCTGACGATGCCCGAGAGACTGGACCCGACCGACTCCAAGTCGTGGCAACACCACCTGTACAGGTCAGTAGATAGTGAATGGTCTGCTGTAGGTCCAGGTGTTAACCCGCGACTTACTGGGGGGGGGGGGGGCTATTCCCCCCTCCCGTTATTTTGCAATAACTCCTAAACGAACACCGGTATCATCACCAAACTTGTAGTACCTTCTCTCACATCAATTCTACACATGTTGGCAAAAGGAAAAATAGGAGGCTATGATAGGTCAATCGGGAATGACGTCAGAGTGACGTCATGTTCTTCGGTTTTTGTTGCAAAATAATGGTTTGCGGAAAACGCTGTCAAAGGTACGATGTTTAAGATAAACGCAATTGTCTTACATCAAATTACTGACAATAGACTGGGCTTATCCAACTTCTATCTCGGATTTTTTAGTTGTTTTGAAATTCAAAATTTTTAGAAATCCAAATACATTTTTTTTTTAAACAAAATTTTAAGAAAAAATCAGAATTATCCAAAAACCGGATTATATGTGATTAAGACGTGTGCAGTTAATATGTGTACCAAATTTGAAGTCGATATCTTCAAAAATCGACCACCTCTCACAGCATTACTATGCATAAAAAACGCGTTTCCAATTTTGCTTTTTACTTCTATTTATATGGGAAAAAAACAATGTTCTAAGGTCATTTTTCACGTTCTAGACGAAAAACAAACCCATAAACATGTGTTACAACGTCTAATGACCGTAATCTGCAGTTTTACCTCGTGACCTCGGATGACCTTGGCCTGACCCAAGGTCATAAACAGCTTAGAAAGGTACTTAGAAGTGTCAGACACACGAATCATACCGATTTATCGACAGCTTATGCGTTTAATATCGCAATTTTGCGCGACAATTCCATCCATCGTGACCTTTTGACACGGTCAAACATTTTGTACTTGACCTGACCTGTGACGTCATCAGTGACCCCGAGGTCAACAATATTATGTTTCCCTCGATAAATTTCCCAGGGCTATCGAATGCCGTTTGGATTTTTACATTCGGTCCAGTAGTTCCGGAGATCCGAGGGTGGGGGGGGGGGGGGGGCAAAAAGTACCCCCCCCCCCCCTCCCCCCCCCCCCAGTAAGTCGCGTTATGAAATATACCCCAGTAACTCGCGGGTTAACTGCTGTCACCCCTCGCCAGTCTGGGCCGCCCGACGACGACAAAGGGCAGCTATACATATCGATATAACTGTGCAGTTGAAGTACTAACGATATATTGCTTTGATTTATATGTTGTCACCATGTGTTACCAATAGTTTGGGAGGGGTCTTCACCCCAGTCGACTGTATACTAGGCTTAGAGGATTGTCCCCACCTGACCTGACCTGACCTGTCCTGACCTGTCCTGACCTGTCCTGACCTGTCCTGACCTGTCCTGACCTGTCCTGACCTGTCCTGACCTGTCCTGACCCTGACCTGACCTGGCCTGGTCTGACCTGACCTGATCTGATCTGACCTGATCTGATCTGACCTGACCTGATCTGATCTGACCTGATCTGACCTGATCTGATCTGACCTGATCTGACCTGACCTGACCTGACATGTCCTAACATGTCCTAACCCTGACCTGACCTGACCTAACCTGACCTGACCCGGTGTTCACAGTAAGCTGGGCGGCGGTGCTCGAAAGGCGGTGATGGAGTTGGACAAGGCTGTCGCTGAGAAGGTGCCCACCACGCTGGACATCGTGCAGCGGATTGTGGACATGGCCAAGGTGCTCTACGGTCTGCACATGGTACGTGTGACGGCCGGAGACGGCCCTCGGCTGCTGGAACGACACGGCCTGGGAGCTGTACTGTCGGCAAATAATCATATTAACGTCTGGCGACCATCTTGCCAAATAAATGTATGATTTCATATCGTGATATTCGACAAACATTTCCTGATTGGAAAATAGGCGACTTTCTCCAGCAGTTTGAATGGCTGTAGTTGGTGTGTATCCTGGTAATTCAAGAAATGTCAGAACTGCTGCCATAGCTCTGTTTTGCCGTGCATTGTGTAAGGCAGTGTTTCTATTGTTGATTTAAGTGTGATTAATCTCTTTAATTTCACTTTGCCTCCCTTATATTTCATGTTTTGGGAATAATAGTGTAATGTATTATGTAACCAACATATTTGACTGCAATTCGTAATATTGCACCGTAAATTGTCCTAAGCTCTTCCTCCATCCAATGCAACATTATTATTTGATGCCATAACAACGATTTCTAAACCGCATTCACCTTGTCCTTAGCATAATGTTCTCCATGTTTCCCGAGCCTCCTCATTCTCGAAAGCGACAACACGACGCTAACATAGCCAACGCATCAGACATGATTTGACGTCGGTGTCTATGTTCACTACTCGAGTACTCACCCCCGTCACAGTGGCAGGGGGCCCCCGTCACCCCCGTCAGCGTGTATACAGCTGGATCGTATCTGACTGGAGAGTGGAGGATCGCAGTGGACACGGTCTCTGTGTCCGTAGCCGTCACAGTAGTGATGTGATTAACTGCACACATCACATCGCTAGCTCGGTGACTACCGTGACTAGCCGCTGACAACCGTGCAGTCTGACCGTGACCGTGACCGTGACGTACCAGTCAGACAGACCGTGACGCACCAGTCCGACCGATCGTGACGCACCAGTCGGACCGACCGTGACGCACCAGTCGGACCGACCGTGACGTACCAGCCCGGGGCTGTACTGTGACGTACCAGTCCTACCGACCGTGACGCACCAGCCCGGGGCTGTACCGTGACGTACCAGTCGGACCGACCGTGACGCACCAGTCCGACCGACCGTGACGCACCAGTCTGACCGACCGTGACGTACCAGTCCGACCGACCGTGACGTACCAGTCCGGGGCTGTACCGTGACGTGCCAGTCGGACCGACCGTGACGCACCAGTCCGACCGACCGTGACGCACCAGTCTGACCGACCGTGACGCACCAGTCGGACCGACCGTGACGCACCAGTCGGACCGACCGTGACGTACCAGTCCGACCGACCGTGACGCACCAGTCGGACCGACCGTGACGCACCAGTCGGACCGACCGTGACGCACCAGTCCGACCGACCATGACGCACCAGTCCGACCGACCGTGACGCACCAGCCCGGGGCTGTACCGTGACGTGCCAGTCGGACCGACCGTGACGCACCAGTCCGACCGACCGTGACGCACCAGTCTGACCGACCGTGACGCACCAGTCGGACCGACCGTGACGCACCAGTCGGACCGACCGTGACGTACCAGTCCGACCGACCGTGACGCACCAGCCCGGGGCTGTACCGTGACGTACCAGTCCGACCGACCGTGACGTACCAGTCCGACCGACCGTGACGTACCAGTCCGACCGACCGTGACGCACCAGCCCGGGGCTGTACCGTGACGTACCAGTCCGACCGACCGTGACGTACCAGTCCGACCGACCGTGACGCACCAGCCCGGGGCTGTACCGTGACGTACCAGTCCGACCGACCGTGACGTACCAGTCCGACCGACCGTGACGTACCAGTCGGACCGACCGTGACGCACCAGTCGGACCGACCGTGACGCACCAGTCGGACCGACCGTGACGCACCAGTCCGACCGACCGTGACGCACCAGCCCGGGGCTGTACCGTGACGTACCAGTCGGACCGACCGTGACGCACCAGTCCGACCGACCGTGACGCACCAGTCTGACCGACCGTGACGCACCAGTCCGACCGACCGTGACGCACCAGTCTGACCGACCGTGACGTACCAGTCGGACCGACCGTGACGTACCAGTCCGACCGACCGTGACGTACCAGTCCGACCGACCGTGACGTACCAGTCTGACCGACCGTGACGTACCAGTCCGACCGACCGTGACGCACCAGTATTTGTATTTTTGTATTTCGTATTTGTATTTCACTTGCAGCAACTTCCACATCATTGTGGCTATTACAGTGCTGTCGCAATGAGTGATATAATATAAATTCAAACTTAAAAATGATCCTACGACATAACAGAATGAGCGACAATATTAAAGACAGAACAGTAGTTAAAATATCAGGCCGAAATTATATACATATGACAATAGTAATAAATCACGGCTCGGTTCTCGTCAGCCACAGGCGCCAAGCTCAACAAGCCGTGATAACTTAAGAAATACAATTAAGTAAACAAATTAGGATGGTGAGGATGAGTGACGATGCCTTCGTGGTTCGTAAATCTTTTCGGATTCAACTTTGGCATTTTCCATCCGATCCGATTCATTCCGATAGACTTCTTCCCTCCCATCTGCTTCTGTAGTTGACTGCTCCTGCTTCTTTCCCTCCTGCTCCTTTGCCATTACCGTGACGCACCAGTCCGAACCTAACCTAACCTAACCTAACAGTCTGGTGCGTCACAGTCTGACCGACCGTGACGCACCAGTCTGACCGACCGTGACGTACCGGCCCGGCTGTACTGCAGTGTTGACTACACCGTCGCCGTTTTTAACGCAACACTGCAGCAGATGTCTGCCCAGAGGCTGACTGGACATATGTACAGACAGCACCGAGCCTGTGTTGTTCCGCCTGTTCGCCTGGAATGTGACGTACCGTCTCTCAGTCTGTCCAGTCCGCGTCACGTGCTCTCGGCCTAGCTCGGTGGCGTCCTCTCGCTCTCGGCTGCCAGCACAGCGCGCTATTGTTACACTGTGTCCGTCCTTCTCTCTCTTGGGATTGCCATTCAGCAGCTTCAATAACACCGCGTGCAGCAAAGCCGAGGCTTATAGGTGTCGAATCGAAATTCCTTATAAACGTAAAACTTTGGCATTGTATGTTGCATTAAACTATCATCGGAAACGCATTTACGGTTGGGTAAAGGTATTCCCCTGCGATTGTAAAATTCCTCATTTTCAGCTAACATTTATAAAACATTTTTTGTTTAAATACTATCTAGTCTGTTATGTGGTAACGTTTTATATCCAAGTATTCTCACGTAACGCATTTCCGAGACGTAGATATGGCCTATTATTCGACTTTGGTGTTTCGAAAACAATCTGAATATGATGGACAAGTAGTTAATTAGTGATAACTCCTCGAATAAAATGTATCTTGTTCGCCGGCGTGTATTTGTTAGTAAGTGCGATACTGCAGTGCGCTATTTTAAGCGATTGCCAAAACCTAAACTAACCTAACCTAACCTAACCCCGCCATTAAGTCCGATGGAGTAGTAAACAGGCCTACGCCATTAAGTCCGATCCGCCATTAAGTCCGATCGAGTAGTAATAGGCCTATTTACTACTCGATCGGACTTATGGCATAGGCCTGTTTACTACTCGATCAGACTTAAAGGGACATTCCCACCTTAACATTAGTTTTGAGTTGAGATAGTCATGTTGTTCGATTTGCATTGAAATTAAGTAGGGTAGCAGTTAAAACAACCACATAGGTCTAATAAAAAAGAAATTCGACATTGGTCTTGACAATTGTAACGAATAAACCCCACATGTATTTGAATAGGGGTCTAAAGCCGATGACGTCTCCTCTCTTTACCAAATAGTGATGATAGTCGACTTGTTTTAAGGTTAGACTTGGAGATATTTGCGTGTTTCAAATGGTTTGGTAATTGGTTTGTTTTGTATTCAAAGCGCCAGAGTTGTCTCGAAATAATTGTGCCATATTTTGGCAGCGTAAAGGATTTTTGTATAGCTCTCTAGAGTTCAATATGACGTCATCAACCCAAATAATAAATCTTAACTTTGTATGAAATTGAGCACTATTTGCGAGAAACAAATGTCATAATCGTGTTCGGCAGTACTTACTTCATATTTTGCACCACAAGCGGCGTACATTTGACAACTTTTGGGAAGATGGGAGTGTCCCTTTAATGGCGGATCGGACTTAATGGCGTAGGCCTGTTTACTACTCGATCGGACTTAATGGCGGTGTTAGGTTAGGTTAGGTTAGGTTAGGTTAGTTTAGGTTTTGGCAATCACTTAAAATAATGCACTGCAGTATCTCACTTACTAAAAAATACACGCTGTTCGCCGAGGACAGGGGAATAGGGTTTGGACTAGCGATAATTTTATCGCCAAATTAAAGCATAGGTAACTATTAATATGCATTTTACCAAATCACTGTCGGATCATAGGCGTACACAAGGGGGACCCCCCCCCCCCCCCCCTTGAAGGTATGTACGCGTCCCCTTTGGTATTTTTGTTGTTGTTGTTGATGCCCTTTTAAAAATAGAGTTGGCCAAATCCGGTGAGTTTTTTATGGGGGTACTTTATGCCCCCTGAACACAAATTACCCCCTCCTGGAGTGAATCCTGGGTACGCCACTGTGGCGGATCCAGGGGGAATCAAGGGCAAATGCCCCCTCCCCCCCACACACACACAGGAATCTGGGGGGGGGGGACATTCAATACAAGTATGCCCCGCGCGTTCCCAATTTATCGTAAAATGGTTTAAAAAAATTGTCTGCAACAGTCAAAACCCAGGTAGGTATCCACAGTCAAAAAACCGGGAAATGTCGCGCCGCTTCGCGGCATGACACAACTTCAGCAATTGTTTATACAAATTTGGAAAATGGGAAAATGGAAGATGGTATAGACTCTCCTTGGCGGCAATTGCTGGCACTGGCGGATCCAGGGGGAGGCAACAGGGTCAAATGCCCCCCTCCAAACAGGAATCTGGGAGGGGCATTCAATACAAGTATCCTCCCGCCCAATGCGTTCCCTGCACTGCACGTGAAAACAATGATCTTAGGAGAAACCTTCATGAAAACGGAAGTTTTTTTCTCGAGTGATTTAATTTTAGGTTTGTATGTATCCCTTTCTTTCGATGATATACAAAACAGCGCACCTGATGCAATTCAAGTACTTGGTGACACTTAAGGAAATAGTTCACCTTGGAATTTTTTTACCAAACACGATTTGATGAAATTTATGAATACAATTTATTTTTATATTGTCAAAAATGGCCTTATATCGCGCCGATTCAGGACAGAAGGCCGTACATTTTTATTGTTTATCAAAACTATATGCATACTCTCTGAGTCAGAGTCCTGACGTCACGCGAATGTAAACAATGGTTCAGCCAATCAGATTCGAAAGTAGTCGCGTAAGGATAGACTCGCATTGGAGATGTGCCAACCGGCGGCCGGCGGTTCGCTTGCTAGCACCAGCTGCAAGCTGATTGGCTGATGGTATAGTCTCTGCCGGGCTAGAACCATTACAACATTATTTCGCCAGCACCGCATTCCTTCGCCAAAAAAATCAAATATATTCGGCTGGAAAGTCTTTTCAGTCAAGAAAACTTGCAGATAGGGGTTTCCCAACACGGGCTACAAAACTGCTATCTCAGTTTAAAACTAATGTTGAAGGTGAACTATTTCCTTTAAAGGAAATAGTTCACCTTGGACATTTTTTACCCAACACGATTTGATTATATTTTTGCATACAATTTGTTTTTATACTGTCAAAAATGGCCTTATATCGCGCCGATTCAGGACAGAAGGCCGTAAATTTGTATTGTTATTGTTTATTAAAACTATATGCATACTCTCTGAGTCAGAGTCCTGACGTCACGCGAATGTAAAAAAATGGTTCAGCCAATCAGATTCGAAAGTAGTCGTGTATTGATAGACTCGCATTGGAGATATGCCAACCGGCGGCCGGCGTTCGCTTGCTAGCACCAGATGCAAGCTGATTGGCTGATGGTATAGCCTCTGCCCGGGATAGAACCAGTACAACATTCTTTCGCCAGCGCCGCATTCCTTCGCTAAAAACTCAAATATATTCGGCTGGAGAGTCTTTTCAGTCAAGACAACTTGCAGATAGGAGTTTCCCAACACGGGCTACAAAACTGCCATCTCAGTTTAAAACTAATGTTGAAGGTGAAACTATTTCCTTTAATCCGCGCCCCGCTGGGGGGGGGGGAGGCAGAATCTGCCCCCTCCCAGATTTGCTCGATAACTTGACAACTGTGATGATATCAACGTCAAACTTTCAGTACCTTATGCTGCATCAATTGCATCAAAGTCTTCTCACCAAATTCCAATGAAATTGATGTAGCATTTTGGGAGACAATTACATTTCAATGACGTCATGTCATGCAATTGTTGGTGGAAAAAACGATAAATGTTTGAGCAATCGTAGAAAATAGAGTTTTGAAGTAAATTGCACAAAAAAAAAACGTCTAAAGAAAGGAAATGGCATTCTGTTCAAAATGGCTATCTCAGATTGTGAAAGTTTGTGTTTTTGACCCCCCCCCCCCCCAAAATAAAATAAATAAAAAATTCGGGAAAAGATCCACGAAATAAATTTGTGTGAATTTGAAAAGTGAATTTCTAATCTCGAATACCAAAATAAGATGACCGCCCCAAATCCGCGGAAAAAAACAATGGGAGTACCTTTTTGCCGCAAAAAGATACCCCCCTCCTCCATGGAGAGAGGCTGGATCTGCCAGTGTACAAAATGCATACATCATATAGACATTCAAAATACGACACATCTGGACCTGATGTGCAAGCACCTGGCCTGTCCTGCTGCTCCCTGTGACGTGTTTGACTGCGAGGGTATTCTGTGTAACACGGAGGCATGTGCTCTGTGTTACACAGAGCCCGTTCTGTGAGCCGGTAGTGCTGTTCCCCGGTCATGTGCTGCGCCCGTTTCTGTGAGCCGGTAGTGCTGTTCCCCGGTCATGTGCTGCGCCCGTTCTGTGAGCCGGTAGTGCTGTTCCCCGGTCATGTGCTGCGCCCGTTCTGTGAGCCGGTAGTGCTGTTCCCCGGTCATGTGCTGCGCCCGTTCTGTGAGCCGGTAGTGCTGTTCCACCGGTCATGTGCTGCGCCCGTTCTGTGGAGCCGGTAGTGCTGTTCCCCGGTCATGTGCTGCGCCCGTTCTGTGAGCCGGTAGTACTGTTCCCCGGTCTCCCGAAGGCATGTCTAGGTGTAGCACGGAGGCCAGTGCCCGCTCTCTGGTCTG
>JAXIVJ010009002.1:50000-53059 GCA_036785665.1 Chirona hameri
CGGTACCAGACACCGCCTCCGGGCATGATGATGATGGAGATGATGATGATGATGATGATGATGATGATGATGATGATGACGATTGATAATGATGATGAGTGATGATGATGATGATTGATGAGTGATGATGATGTGATGATGATGATGATGATTGATGATGATGAGATGATGATGATGATGATGATGATGATGATGATGAGGATGATGATGATGATGATGATGATGATGATGATGATGATGATGATGATGATGATGATGATGATGATGATGATGATGATAGATGATGATGATGATGATGATGATAATTATGATGAGTGATGATGATGATGATAATGATGATGATGATGATGATGATGATGATGATGATGATGATGTTGCTAATGATGATGTTGCTGATGATGATGTTGCTGAGGATGATGTTGCTGATGATGATGTTCTGATGATGATGATGTTGCTGATGATGATGTCGATGATGATGATGTTGCTGATGATGATGTTGTTGATGATGTTGCTGATGATGTTGCTGATGATGTTGCTGATGATGTTGCTGATGATTTGCTGATGATGTTGCTGATGATGTTGCTGTTGATGTTGCTGATGATGACGTGAGACGGTGTGGTATGCCCGGAGGCGGTGTTGTATGCCCGGAGGCGGTGTTGTATGCCCGGAGCGGTGTGGTATGCCCGGAGGCGGTACCACACCGCCTCCGGGCATGATGATGATGATGATGATTGATGAATGATGATGATGATGATGATGATGATGATAGATGATGATGATGATGATGATGATAAGGATGATGATGATGATGATGGTATGATGATTATGATGATGATGATGATGATGATGATGATGATGATGATGATGATGATGATGATGATGATGATGATGATGATGATGATGATGATGATGATGATGATGATGATGATGATGATGATGATGATGATGAATGATGATGATGATGATGATGATGATGATGATGATGATGATGATGATGATGATGATGATGATGATGATATAATGATGATGATGATGATGATGATGATGATGATGTTGCTGATGATGATGTTGCTGATGATGATGTTGCTGAGGATGATGTTGCTGATGATGATGTTGCTGATGAGGATGTTGCTGATGATGATGTTGCTGATGATGATGTTCCTGATGATGATGTTGTTGATGATGTTGCTGATGATGTTGCTGATGGTGTTGCTATGATGGATTTGCTGAATGATGTCTGCTGATGGACGTTGCTGATGATGTTGCTGTGATGATGTTGCTGAGTGATGTTGCTGATGATGACGTGAGACGGTGGGTGGTATGCCCGGAGGCGGTGTTTGGTGATGCCCGGAGCGGTGTGGTATGCCCGTAGGCGGTGTTGTATGCCCGGAGGCGGTGTTGTATGCCCGGATGCGGTGTGGTATGCCCGGGGGCGGTGTTTGTGTGCCCGGAGGCGGTGTTGTATGCCCGGAGGCGGTGTGGGTATGCCCGGAGGCGGTACCACACCGCCTCCGGCATGATGATGATGATGATGATGATGATGATGTTGCTGATGATGATGTTGCTGATGATGATGTTGCTGAGATGATGTTGCTGAGGATGATGTTGCTGATGAGGATGTTGATGATGATGATGTTGCTGATGATGATGTTGCTGATGATGATGTGTGTGATGATGTTGCTGATGATGTATGGGCTGTTTGATGGGTGTGCTGATGATGTTGCTGATGACGTTGCTGATGATGTTGCTGATGACGTTGCTGATGATGTTGCTGATGATGTTGCTGATGATGTTGCTGATGATGACGTGAGACGGTGTGGTATGCCCGGAGGCGGTGTTGTATGCCCGGAGGCGGTGTTGTATGCCCGGAGGCGGTGTGGTATGCCCGGAGGCGGTGTTGTATGCCCGGAGGCGGTGTGTTGCCGGGAGGCGGTGTTGTATGCCCGGTGAGGCGGTGTGGTATGCCGGCGGGGGAGGCGGTACCACACCGCCTCCGGGCATGATGATGATGATGATGATGATGATGATGATGATGATGATGATGATGATGATGATGATGAGATGATGATGATGAATGATGATGATGATGATTGATGGATGATGATGATGATGATGATGATGATGATGATGATGTTGCTGATGATGATGTTGCTGATGATGATGTTTCTTGAGGATGATGTTGCTGATGATGATGTTGCTGATGAGGATGTTGCTGATGATGATGTTGATGATGATGATGTTGCTGATGATGATGTTGTGTGATGATGTTGCTGATGATGTTGCTGATGATATTGCTGATGATGTTGCTGATGATGTTGCTGATGACGTTGCTGATGATGTCGCTGATGATGTTGCTGATGATGTTGCTGATATGAGACGTGAGACGGTGTGGTGAGATGCCCGGAGGCGGGTTGTATGCCCGGAGGCGGTGTTGTAGTGCCCGGAGGCGGTGTGGTAGGTGCGCGCGGAGCGGGTGTTGTTATGCCCGGAGGCGGTGTTGTATGCCCCGGAGGCCGGTGTCGGTGTGGTATGCCCGGAGGCGGGTGTTGTATGCCCGGAGGCGGGTGTTGTATGCCCGAGGCCCGGGGGGTATGCCCGAGGCGGTACCACACCCGCCTCCGGGGCATGATGAATGATGAATGATGATGATGATGATGATGATGATGATGATGATGTGATGATGATGATGGATGATGATGATGATGATGATGATGAGGATGATGGTGATGGTGCTGATGATGGACGATGATGATGATGATGATGATGATCGATGATGATGATGATGATGATGATGATGATGATGATGATGATGATGATGATGATGATGATGATGATGATGATGATGATGATGATGATGATGATGCATGATGATGATTGCTGATTATGATGTTGCTGATTATGATGTTGCTGATGAGATGCGGATGTTGCTGATGATGATGTTGCTGATGAGGATGTTGCTGAGATGATGTTGATGATGATGATGTGGCTGATGATGATGTTGTTGATGATGTTGCTGATGATGTTGCTGGATGATGTTGCTGATGTTGTTGCTGTGATGA
>JAXIVJ010009003.1:0-53058 GCA_036785665.1 Chirona hameri
GCCGCCGCGCGCCGCCGCCCGCGTCAACCGAAATGTCTGTTCGTCGAGCCGGCAGAGGACCGTTTTCGAATTGGCCAAACGGCCTGGTTCAGCGATATAGGGGACGATAGGGGTGATTTATTCGCACGGTGCTTCCGGGCGTGTTTTTGCCGCGCTCCGCTCGAGCATCCGGGCTATTTTGGCGCGTCGCGGCCCGTCACCCTCTCTCGCATGGCTCGGCTCGCGCGGCGCCGCGGATCTCAGGCCGCTGATTGGCTGATGAGCGGCAGATGGCACCCTCGTCACCGCGTCAGGATCGCCGCTGCCGAACTGGCCACGGCCAGCCTTCCGACACGCTGGCTGGCTGCAGCGGACCCACCGCCCGCGGCTGTAGTCACTGCAAATGGAGGCTGAACAAGCCATGTCAGTTTCTCAGGTGGACACTCTTCTTTCGATCGAAGGCCTCATTGCTTATATGTTTGTTTATTCAAAACGTTGTTATTAGCTTGTGAAGGAGCCTTGCTGCAGGCACCTGGTGCCTGCAGCAAATGACCAATGTGCCTCTTCGGCACATCTCCCTGAAACGTCCTGAAACTTTCTACCTGCGTGTATTTCGGTGTCACGTGTCATTGCCAATGTTCCACATCAGCAAGCATTTGAATGGTGCATCTTGATTTGTCATCTAGGTATTCTATGTTCGCATAGTATGTTCTTGCCGATATCGAATGAGCACTAATCTACACCGAATACTATCACCGAACCTTCTCACCGTCAACAGCGAAGACCATATGAAAATACTATTATTATTTAGTGCGACGACTGTTGTTCAGCCATTTGCGACCTTAATTTTGAAAATGAATGTTCATACATAAATGTATGAATTAACGATTATTCATATAGGTATTTGTAACGTCCTGAATGGTCAAATATATTTCATATTTTAGTTTAAACGCAAGAGCAAGCAATATTTTGACTTCATCCTACTTGTATAATTAATATGTTGATATAGGTAATATATCTATATCATTAACCTTTAAGTGAAACCAATATGTGGACTTTTAGTGATGTTATTATCCTAATTGTCCCCTGTCAATATTTCATAGTAAAGCTAAATTTATGTGATTATTTAGTTTGAATATTTCGTGACTCTGCGCTAAACTGCAACACTTCATCAACCTTGCCAGGAACCAGTTTAAGAGAATATTATATGTTCTTTAGGCTTTTGTATTGCCTGTTGTTACGAATGTTTCTTCGTCATTAAAGGGAAATATTGGCATTTTCCACCAAAAAATGGGGTTATTACTTGAAATCGACAGACGCGACCAAAATATATTGTACATTGATCACATTTAGCATATAAACATTCCTACCGAAAGATATTTCAAGTTAAAGTTGTTAAGCGTTCCACGCTTATAACGGTCGGTACTCAGCAAGTACTCGGTAACGAATTCACTGTCTGAGTTAAAATTAGCCTCCCTACGTATTATTTATCATGAAGGTATGCAATATGTGTCCTGCACTCTATCATTTGCGAATATGTGCCAAACTTTTATGAACAATCAACAAGCATTTGGAAAAAAGTGCATTGAAATCGGCAGTTTATTTTGGCCCCGGACGGCGACCTATTTAGTGTTCTCCATTCATTAAAAAAATAGATGTTTTCCCTTCAATTTTCAACATACAGGTATTCAATACATTGCAATGCACACATGAAACATTTATCTGGACCGTTTTTCCCATAATCAATCAATAAACATTTCAGAAAACCGTGATGCATTCGGCGGATTAACTTGGCCCCCTACGACAACGTATTTAGTGTATGCGATTTATTGAGAGGTATTTCAGCGAGAAGTATTCATCGTTGAACAGATTGATACAAAGGCGCCAGATATGTCGCGTTTCCAATAGTGGAGGGAAAACACCGACCATGAACTCCGAAAGAAGTATATGTAATTGCTTTTAATTTTGCCAAACTTCCAACTTTGAATTGGGGAATAATTTTATTTCATTCCTAAATCTAGATCACATCATTTTTATACCATAACGGTAGCCTAAGCAATTGTTGCTAAAGGAAATCAAAAGGTAATTATTTCCCTGTCAGTGTTACAGTGGGTATTTGTTTTTAAGTTGCTATAAATTGGTAATTCCTCAAGCAGTAGCGTTCAGTCCAGAGGGGGGAGGGGGCACCGCCGGCATATCAGGGGCACCACCGGCCTATCAGGGGCACCAGCGCAATGGCAGTTTTTTGTATTATATACAATAACGTTTATTCTCGTGATGGCGATAGTAAGTACTATAATAAATACTATATAAATAGACAGTAAAAATATACAAAAATGTCACTTCGTATATAGTTGATGTCCAGCGGCACCACCACACCGGTGTACCAGAGGCACCACCGCGCCGGCGTCCCACGACCGCGCCGGCGTACCAGTGCCACGGCCGCGCCGGCGTACCAGGGCCACGACGGCGCCGGTGTACCAGGGGCAGCACCGTACCGGTAGGCGGCACTGTGGGGCGAGGGGAGGCACCCGGGCACCGTGCCTCCTTGAATCCAGGAGGGGGAAACAATGGCCTGGTGCCGCCATGAAATCACAAGCATTGGTCGCTGGAAAACATTTGTTTTGTATTTCGCGAAATGATGCTAAATTAGAATTGCTAAATTATGAAAAAAAGGCCCTTCAAATGCCTCCCGTCCCTTGGGCTATGAAGGGGCACCAACGCGTCTTTAACTATACCAGAGGCAACAACGTATCGGACTCGATGGGCCCTGAGGGCCCCTCGGGAGTCGGGATCCGGTTCCATAGGCGGTGGAACAAGGGGGGGGGGGGCGGTCACCGGGGGCACCGTGCCCCTTGAATCCAGGAGGGGGAGGCGGGGCACCAATGCCCTGGTGCCCCCGTCAAATTGCTAAACACCCACCTATTTTATGCGAAATGGTGGAAAATTAGAGACAAAAAACGCGCCGGTTCGCGGCGCATATTACCCATATACGTGCGTTGTCATAAATCATCGATGTCACGATGACTATCGTTTTTTGTTGCGAACGAATGAACCCATAGTGCCCGCCGTTTTGTATAATGTGGTTCATGGCTGGAAATCCATGAAACGTATTTGAAACTCGAAACTGAAACTGCAACCAAGCTGTTATAATTTTCTGAGAAAAAAGTCTACAAATATCACATTTTTGTGCCACTGCGGCAAATTTCCTTTTCTCTTTGCGGTGGAGGAATCTCATTGAGTGGCTGCATTGGTGCTCTTGGGCTGATACATATAGAACCTATCGAATTTTTGAGGGCCTAGTTATCCAGACTAAAAAATCAAGCAAAAAAATCCGCGTCGCTACGCGGCGCAAATCCATCACTGTTATTTTCCAGTACAAAAGGGTAAAATATAGACTGTACACATTGGCGGCCGCAGGGGGGGCATGGGGGCCATGGCCCCACCTTTGGACTTAAAGGGGTGACATGACTTTTTACCCCACCTTTGCAACAGACATATTTCCTCGTTTTGACCCTGCATCCTGGTTAAAAATTAGTTCTCCAGCCCGCTCAAAACTAAAAAATTTGGCGCCGCTTCGCGGCGCAATAATAGTTGTGTTGGTGTCCCTTTTTCGTAAATACCATTGGTAGTTATGTTTATGGGCAGCTTTTGTGACAAATGTTCTTGAAGCTTCGCAAAAGCCTGCCTATTTTGTTTTAGTTCAATAACATTTTTTGAAGTCCGCACGAGACACAAAGCAATATGATACACTGCTATCGCATGCATCAGATTTACTGCACGTAAAAACGGCTACCACCCCTGGTCACGAACCCCTGAGCGCCCCTGGTCACGAACCTCGACTACCCTCTTGGTCAAGTTGCCCCTCCCCATCCCCTCTTCATCAGCCGTCTGGGGCCGCCCTTGATTGTACAAATTATATATGTTAGCACCATTCGCGGCACTTTAAATGATACAAAGGGTACGACTGATATTGCAAATACCTATAGCCAACGTTTTGTCAACAACAAAAACTAAAATAGGAGCACCCTCAAAATATACTGGACCAAATCCGTTGAGTTTTCAGATTTGGGTATAGGTAGGGACACCACTGCAATTGATGACCCCCTCCCTCCTTGAAGATTTTCTGGATCCACTGGTGGCGTTATTGCATATTTTTGAATGTACTGATACATTTTTGCAATCTACATACCAATAATTATAACGTCACCACCTTCATTTATTCAAATCAAATAACTGACGCTCTTTTTCATTTAATTTCCTGCTAGATTTTACTTTAGTTCTAGTTTGACCCTAGTTTAACATTTTATGCATCACATGTAGCCGAAGTACCATTTTCTGGATTTAAGCATCAAGTGCAGGGGCCGAAGTATACTTGCATTGCAAGTAAGACCATATGCTGTCCTTTGTGGCAGCAAACGTCGACCAATTACTGCAAACACTGGTCTGCCGTGTCAGTTGGCCAGGACGCTGTAATCTCAGAGATCAGCGGTGCAGGAAGCGGGGCGAACAGGGAGCGCCGGCCGGTCGGAGCGGGGCACAATGCCGAACCGCCGGCCGCCGGCGACGCGCGTCTATCTTTGCCGCCATCTGGCCAGCGCTGCAACACGCGCCGCCATTGGCCGCCGCCGCGCCGCTGCACGTCACTGACGCGCCATTCTGCGCGGCGCACCAGTCGCGACGCGAGCGCGGCCAACCTCGACGCGCCGGCTTTGTCGCCGATGAGGGATGGCCGCCTGAATAGCGCGCCAGCACCAGCAAGATGGAAAATTAATAGAAAGCTAAATACGCTCATCAATTACGGGATCGTTTTCGCCGCCATTAGGCGGGCAGATGGCGGGTGTGCGGCGTTCCGTGACTCGGCGCGCCATTCACGTGCCGATCGCGCGCACTGCGGCGTAAATCCATTCCCATGACGGACGGACGGCGCCCGGCCGGGCAGGGCAGGCGGGCAGGCGGGCGGGCGGCGGCTGTGCGCCGACGCAAACAGATCACACCGCGACCGGCGTCCGTAACAGATCAGACCAGACCCCTGCTGGTCCCCGTAACAGATCATAACACACCGCGGCCGGTGTCCGTAACAGATCAGACCAGACCCCTGCTGGTCCCCGTAACAGATCATAACACACCGCGGCTGGTGTCCGTAACAGATCAGACCAGACCCCTGCTGGTCCCCGTAACAGATCATAACACACCGCGGCTGGTGTCCGTAACAGATCAGACCAGACCCCTGCTGGTCCCCGTAACAGATCATAACACACCGCGACCGGTGTCCGTAACAGATCAGACCAGACCCCTGCTGGTCCCCGTAACAGATCATAACACACCGCGGCTGGTGTCCGTAACAGATCAGACCAGACCCCTGCTGGTCCCCGTAACAGATCATAACACACCGCGGCCGGTGTCCGTAACAGATCAGACCAGACCCCTGCTGGTCCCCGTAACAGATCATAACACACCGCGACCGGTGTCCGTAACAGATCAGACCAGACCCCTGCTGGTCCCGTAACAGATCATAGCACACCGCGGCTGGTGTCCGTAACAGATCAGACCAGACCCCTGCTGGTCCCCGTAACAGATCATAACACACTGCGGCTGGTGTCCGTAACAGATCAGACCAGACCCCTGCTGGTCCCCGTAACAGATCATAACACACCGCGGCTGGTGTCCGTAACAGATCAGACCAGACCCCTGCTGGTCCCCGTAACAGATCATAACACACCGCGGCCGGTGTCCGTAACAGATCAGACCAGACCCCTGCTGGTCCCCGTAACAGATCATAACACACCGCGGCCGGTGTCCGTAACAGATCAGACCAGACCCCTGCTGGTCCCGTAACAGATCATAACACACCGCGGCCGGTGTCCGTAACAGATCAGACCAGACCCCTGCTGGTCCCCGTAACAGATCATAGCACACCGCGGCTGGTGTCCGTAACAGATCATAACACACCGCGGCCGGTGTCCGTAACAGATCAGACCAGACCCCTGCTGGTCCCCGTAACAGATCATAGCACACCGCGACCGGTGTCCGTAACAGATCAGACCAGACCCCTGCTGGTCCCCGTAACAGATCATAACACGCCGCGACCGGTGTCCGTAACAGATCAGACCAGACCCCTGCTGGTCCCCGTAACAGATCATAACACACCGCGGCCGGTGTCCGTAACAGATCAGACCAGACCCCTGCTGGTCCCCGTAACAGATCATAGCACACCGCGACCGGTGTCCGTAACAGATCAGACCAGACCCCTGCTGGTCCCCGTAACAGATCATAACACACCGCGGCTGGTGTCCGTAACAGATCAGACCAGACCCCTGCTGGTCCCGTAACAGATCATAGCACACCGCGGCTGGTGTCCGTAACAGATCAGACCAGACCCCTGCTGGTCCCCGTAACAGATCATAACACACTGCGGCTGGTGTCCGTAACAGATCAGACCAGACCCCTGCTGGTCCCCGTAACAGATCATAACACACCGCGGCCGGTGTCCGTAACAGATCAGACCAGACCCCTGCTGGTCCCGTAACAGATCATAGCACACCGCGGCTGGTGTCCGTAACAGATCAGACCAGACCCCTGCTGGTCCCCGTAACAGATCATAGCACACCGCGGCTGGTGTCCGTAACAGATCAGACCAGACCCCTGCTGGTCCCCGTAACAGATCATAACACACCGCGACCGGTGTCCGTAACAGATCAGACCAGACCCCTGCTGGTCCCGTAACAGATCATAACACACCGCGGCTGGTGTCCGTAACAGATCAGACCAGACCCCTGCTGGTCCCCGTAACAGATCATAACACACCGCGGCTGGTGTCCGTAACAGATCAGACCAGACCCCTGCTGGTCCCCGTAACAGATCATAACACACCGCGGCTGGTGTCCGTAACAGATCAGACCAGACCCCTGCTGGTCCCTGTAACAGATCATAACACACCGCGGCCGGTGTCCGTAACAGATCAGACCAGACCCCTGCTGGTCCCGTAACAGATCATAACACACCGCGGCTGGTGTCCGTAACAGATCATAACACACCGCGGCTGGTGTCCGTAACAGATCAGACCAGACCCCTGCTGGTCCCCGTAACAGATCATAACACACCGCGGCTGGTGTCCGTAACAGATCAGACCAGACCCCTGCTGGTCCCCGTAACAGATCATAACACACCGCGGCTGGTGTCCGTAACAGATCAGACCAGACCCCTGCTGGTCCCCGTAACAGATCATAACACACCGCGGCTGGTGTCCGTAACAGATCAGACCAGACCCCTGCTGGTCCCGTAACAGATCATAACACACCGCGGCCGGTGCCCGTAACAGATCAGACCAGACCCCTGCTGGTCCCCGTAACAGATCATAACACACCGCGACCGGTGTCCGTAACAGATCAGACCAGACCCCTGCTGGTCCCGTAACAGATCATAGCACACCGCGGCTGGTGTCCGTAACAGATCAGACCAGACCCCTGCTGGTCCTCGTAACAGATCATAGCACACTGCGGCTGGTGTCCGTAACAGATCAGACCAGACCCCTGCTGGTCCCCGTAACAGATCATAATACACCGCGGCCGGTGTCCGTAACAGATCAGACCAGACCCCTGCTGGTCCCGTAACAGATCATAGCACACCGCGGCTGGTGTCCGTAACAGATCAGACCAGACCCCTGCTGGTCCCCGTAACAGATCATAGCACACCGCGGCTGGTGTCCGTAACAGATCAGACCAGACCCCTGCTGGTCCCCGTAACAGATCATAACACACCGCGACCGGTGTCCGTAACAGATCAGACCAGACCCCTGCTGGTCCCGTAACAGATCATAACACACCGCGGCTGGTGTCCGTAACAGATCAGACCAGACCCCTGCTGGTCCCCGTAACAGATCATAACACACCGCGGCTGGTGTCCGTAACAGATCAGACCAGACCCCTGCTGGTCCCCGTAACAGATCATAACACACCGCGGCTGGTGTCCGTAACAGATCAGACCAGACCCCTGCTGGTCCCTGTAACAGATCATAACACACCGCGGCCGGTGTCCGTAACAGATCAGACCAGACCCCTGCTGGTCCCGTAACAGATCATAACACACCGCGGCTGGTGTCCGTAACAGATCATAACACACCGCGGCTGGTGTCCGTAACAGATCAGACCAGACCCCTGCTGGTCCCCGTAACAGATCATAACACACCGCGGCTGGTGTCCGTAACAGATCAGACCAGACCCCTGCTGGTCCCCGTAACAGATCATAACACACCGCGGCTGGTGTCCGTAACAGATCAGACCAGACCCCTGCTGGTCCCGTAACAGATCATAACACACCGCGGCCGGTGTCCGTAACAGATCAGACCAGACCCCTGCTGGTCCCCGTAACAGATCATAACACACCGCGACCGGTGTCCGTAACAGATCAGACCAGACCCCTGCTGGTCCCCGTAACAGATCATAACACACCGCGGCTGGTGTCCGTAACAGATCAGACCAGACCCCTGCTGGTCCCCGTAACAGATCATAGCACACCGCGGCTGGTGTCCGTAACAGATCAGACCAGACCCCTGCTGGTCCCCGTAACAGATCATAGCACACCGCGACCGGTGTCCGTAACAGATCAGACCAGACCCCTGCTGGTCCCCGTAACAGATCATAACACACCGCGACCGGTGTCCGTAACAGATCAGACCAGACCCCTGCTGGTCCCCGTAACAGATCATAGCACACCGCGGCTGGTGTCCGTAACAGATCAGACCAGACCCCTGCTGGTCCCCGTAACAGATCATAGCACACCGCGGCTGGTGTCCGTAACAGATCAGACCAGACCCCTGCTGGTCCCCGTAACAGATCATAGCACACCGCGGCTGGTGTCCGTAACAGATCAGACCAGACCCCTGCCGGTCCCCGTAACAGATCATAACACACCGCGGCTGGTGTCCGTAACAGATCAGACCAGACCCATGCTGGTCCCCGTAACAGATCATAACACACCGCGGCTGGTGTCCGTAACAGATCAGACCAGACCCCTGCTGGTCCCCGTGACAGATCATAACACACCGCGGCTGGTGTCCGTAACAGATCAGACCAGACCCCTGCTGGTCCCCGTAACAGATCATAACACACCGCGGCCGGTGTCCGTAACAGATCAGACCAGACCCCTGCTGGTCCCGTAACAGATCATAACACACCGCGGCTGGTGTCCGTAACAGATCAGACCAGACCCCTGCTGGTCCCCGTAACAGATCATAACACACCGCGGCCGGTGTCCGTAACAGATCATAACACACCGCGGCTGGTCCCGTAACAGATCATAACACACCGCGGCTGGTGTCCGTAACAGATCAGACCAGACCCCTGCTGGTCCCGTAACAGATCATAGCACACCGCGGCTGGTGTCCGTAACAGATCAGACCAGACCCCTGCTGGTCCCGGTAACAGATCATAACACACCGCGGCTGGTGTCCGTAACAGATCAGACCAGACCCCTGCTGGTCCCCGTAACAGATCATAACACACCGCGGCTGGTGTCCGTAACAGATCAGACCAGACCCCTGCTGGTCCCCGTAACAGATCATAGCACACCGCGGCTGGTGTCCGTAACAGATCAGACCAGACCCCTGCTGGTCCCCGTAACAGATCATAGCACACCGCGGCTGGTGTCCGTAACAGATCAGACCAGACCCCTGCTGGTCCCCGTAACAGATCATAGCACACTGCGGCTGGTGTCCGTAACAGATCAGACCAGACCCCTGCTGGTCCCCGTAACAGATCATGACACACCGCGACCGGTGTCCGTAACAGATCATAACACACCGCGGCTGGTGTCCGTAACAGATCAGACCAGACCCCTGCTGGTCCCCGTAACAGATCATAGCACACCGCGGCTGGTGTCCGTAACAGATCAGACCAGACCCCTGCTGGTCCCCGTAACAGATCATAACACACCGCGACCGGTGTCCGTAACAGATCAGACCAGACCCCTGCTGGTCCCCGTAACAGATCATAACACACTGCGGCTGGTGTCCGTAACAGATCAGACCAGACCCCTGCTGGTCCCCGTAACAGATCATAGCACACCGCGGCTGGTGTCCGTAACAGATCAGACCAGACCCCTGCTGGTCCCCGTAACAGATCATAGCACACCGCGGCTGGTGTCCGTAACAGATCAGACCAGACCCCTGCTGGTCCCCGTAACAGATCATAGCACACCGCGGCTGGTGTCCGTAACAGATCAGACCAGACCCCTGCTGGTCCCCGTAACAGATCATAGCACACCGCGGCTGGTGTCCGTAACAGATCAGACCAGACCCCTGCTGGTCCCGTAACAGATCATAGCACACCGCGGCTGGTGTCCGTAACAGATCAGACCAGACCCCTGCTGGTCCCCGTAACAGATCACACCGCGACCGGTATCCGTAACAGATCATAGCACACCGCGGCTGGTGTCCGTAACAGATCAGACCAGACCCCTGCTGGTCCCCGTAACAGATCATAACACACCGCGACCGGTGTCCGTAACAGATCAGACCAGACCCCTGCTGGTCCCCGTAACAGATCATAACACACCGCGACCGGTGTCCGTAACAGATCAGACCAGACCCCTGCTGGTCCCCGTAACAGATCATAACACACCGCGGCTGGTGTCCGTAACAGATCAGACCAGACCCCTGCTGGTCCCCGTAACAGATCATAACACACCGCGGCTGGTGTCCGTAACAGATCAGACCAGACCCCTGCTGGTCCCGTAACAGATCATAGCACACCGCGGCTGGTGTCCGTAACAGATCAGACCAGACCCCTGCTGGTCCCCGTAACAGATCATGACACACCGCGGCTGGTGTCCGTAACAGATCAGACCAGACCCCTGCTGGTCCCGTAACAGATCATAGCACACCGCGGCTGGTGTCCGTAACAGATCAGACCAGACCCCTGCTGGTCCCCGTAACAGATCATAACACACCGCGGCTGGTGTCCGTAACAGATCAGACCAGACCCCTGCTGGTCCCCGTAACAGATCATAACACACCGCGGCTGGTGTCCGTAACAGATCAGACCAGACCCCTGCTGGTCCCCGTAACAGATCATAACACACCGCGGCTGGTGTCCGTAACAGATCAGACTAGACCCCTGCTGGTCCCCGTAACAGATCATAACACACCGCGGCTGGTGTCCGTAACAGATCAGACCAGACCCCTGCTGGTCCCCGTAACAGATCATAGCACACCGCGGCCGGTGTCCGTAACAGATCAGACCAGACCCCTGCTGGTCCCCGTAACAGATCATAACACACCGCGGCCGGTGTCCGTAACAGACCACACCAGACCCCTGCTGGTCCCCGTAACAGATCATAACACACCGCGGCTGGTGTCCGTAACAGACCACACCAGACCCCTGCTGGTCCCCGTAACAGATCATAACACACCGCGGCCGGTGTCCGTAACAGACCACACCAGACCCCTGCTGGTCCCCGTAACAGATCATAACACACCGCGGCCGGTGTCCGTAACAGATCATAACACACCGCGGCTGGTGTCCGTAACAGACCACACCAGACCCCTGCTGGTCCCCGTAACAGATCATAACACACCGCGGCCGGTGTCCGTAACAGATCATAACACACCGCGGCCGGTGTCCGTAACAGATCATAACACACCGCGGCTGGTGTCCGTAACAGACCACACCAGACCCCTGCTGGTCCCCGTAACAGATCATAACACACCGCAGCTGGTGTCCGTAACAGATCATAACACACCGCGGCTGGTGTCCGTAACAGATCATAACACACCGCGGCCGGTGTCCGTAACAGATCAGACCAGACCCCTGCTGGTCCCGTAACAGATCATAACACACCGCGGCTGGTGTCCGTAACAGATCAGACCAGACCCCTGCTGGTCCCCGTAACAGATCATAACACACCGCGGCTGGTGTCCGTAACAGATCAGACCAGACCCCTGCTGGTCCCCGTAACAGATCATAACACACCGCGGCTGGTGTCCGTAACAGATCAGACCAGACCCCTGCTGGTCCCGTAACAGATCATAACACACCGCGGCCGGTGTCCGTAACAGACCACACCAGACCAGTGGCGTATTGAGAAATCCGTCAAGAGGGGGAGGGGGAGGGGCAAGCCCTCAAGAGGGCGCCAAAACCCCACATGAGGGCGCCTCTTTTTGTGGAAAAAAACATCCCCTTTTTTCTCCGCGGATTTGGGCCGGTCACCTTATTTTGGTATTCGAACTTAAGAAATTCACTTTCAAATTCACATAAATGTATTTTGTGGATTTTTTCCGAAAAAAAGTTCATTTTTATTTTGGGGGTCAGAAGCCCAAAATTTTACAAAACCGAGATGGCCATTTTAAAGAGAATGTCATTTCCTTTCTTTTAATGCTTTCTATTAGCAATTTGCTTGAAAACTCTATTGTCTACGATTTTTCAAATATGTATCGTTTTTCCACCAAAAATGGCATGATATGACGTCATTAAAACGTCATTATCTCCCAAAAAAACTGCATCAATGTCATTTAAATTTGGTAAGAAGACGTAGAATTGATGCAGCATAAGTACTGAAAGTTTCACGTTCATATCTATCATGGTTTTCAAGTTCGAGAAAATCCGGGAAGGGGGGGGGGGCAGATCTATATCTATATCTATATCTATATATATATCTATATCTATATCTATATCTATATCTATATATATATATATATATATATATATATATATATATATATATATATATATATCTATATCTATATCTATATCTATATCTATATCTATATCTATATCTATATCTATATATATATATATATATATATATATATATATATATATATATATATATATATATATATATATATATATACATATATATATATATATATATATATATATATATATATATATATATATAATACAAAGAGGGCTTACTCTACAAGAAAAGTTCAAATCGGAGCTTTCGGGTATATTGTAACACCCTGACGAAGGGTGTTACAATATACACGAAAGCTCCGATTTTAATATTTGTATTGTGGAATAGGTCCTCTTTGTAGTTAATCTTCATCTGGGATCTCTACGTGCTTTTGACCCTTCCTGTCTGACCAGGGACTCCTCTGACCTTCAAAGAAGCCCCTCTTGTATGTCAAGGGGCCCATTCGGCCTGTTCAGAGGTCCTTCCGACCTGGCCAGGGACTGCACTGGCTGCTTTATCGCCCTGCCGACATGCTCAGGGGCCCCTCTGACCTGCCCAGGGGCCCCTCCAGTCTGGCTAGGAACTCATCCGGCATGTCCAAGGGCCCTTTCGACCGGCCCAGGGACCCTTTCGGTCTAGCCAGGGGCCCCTCTGACTTGCCCAGGAGCCCCTCCGGTCTGCCCAGCGACGCTTCTGGTCGGACTACGCTGGCTGCTTTGTCGCCCTGCCGACATGCTCAAGGAGCCCTCCGACCTGCCCTGGGGCCCCTCCGTGCTGACTAGGGGCCCATTGTGCATGCTTAGGGACCCTTCTGACCCACCTAGGGGACCTTTCGGTCTGGTCAGGGGCCCCTCTGATCTGCACAGGGTCCCTTTTAACTTTCGAGGGGCCCTCTGGTCTGTCCAGGGGCCCGCTAACCTGCTCAGGGGCCCTTATGATCTGGCACGGGACTGCGCTGGCCGCTTTGTCGCCCTGCCGACATGCTCAGGGGCTCTCGACCTGCTCAGGATCTCTTTCGGTCTGACCAGGGGATCCTCTGACATGTACAGGGCTCTTTTGAACGTCCAAGTTTGAACTCTGGTCTTTCAGAGAGGACCCTGGTGGCCATAAAGGGCCTATGAAGTGCTCTAAGCTCTCTAAAGACCACGCTTCGCGTGGTAAAGAGCCCAACCGCGCTTTGCGCGGTCTCGTCGGCCCTTTTCGGCGAAAAGGCCCCTCGCACGCCGAAAAGGGCCCTCCTGGCCTCCAGGTGGGGGTGGGAGGGGGAAGGAGTCCCCCCCCCCCCTCCCTTGGCTACGTGCCTGACTCCAGGCCGCTCTCTTTAGCCGCCCCTGTAGAAGGAAGGGCGCCTGCCGGCATTCCAGGCGCCCTACTACGCGGGCCAGAGGCGCCCTGTTAGGCCTGAGGGTGGCACCTTGTCGAATGGTGACATCTAGTGTGAGGGCGACAGCCGACACCTGGTCTGAGGCTGAGATCTAGTCTGAAGGCGGCATCTAGTCTGAGGGCGGCACCTGGCCTGAGGGTGGCACCTGGCCTGAGGGCGGTACCTGGGTTGAAGGCGGCACCTGGCCTGAAGGCAGCATCTTGTCTGAGGGCGGCACCTGGCCTGAGGACGGCACCTGACCTGAGGGCGGCACCTGGTCTGAGGGCGGTACCTGGGCTGAGGGCGGCACCTGACCTTACCCCTCCCCTAAATACGCCCCTGGGGCTGGCCCCCGAACGCCTGCCCCCCCCCCCCCCCCCCCCCCCCCCCCCCGCCTCCCACTCAAAGTTTGTGGCGACGTCACTGCCTCCAAAGGCACCCTCCGATACACCTCCGAACTCCGAAATCGCCCTCCCACATACCCCCGAAGGCACCCTCCGATACATTGCCGTGGGCGCCCTCCGATACATTTCCGAGGGCGCCCTCCCACATACCTCCAAAGGCGCCCTCCGATGCACCTCTGAAGGCGCCATCCCACATAGCTCCAAAGGTGACCTCCGATACACCTTTGAAAGCACCCTCCCACATGCCTACAAGGGCGCCCTCCGATACACATCTGAATTAGCCCTCTCAGATGCCTACAAAGGCGCCCTCCGATACACCTCTGAAGGCGCCCTCCCACATACCTCTGAAGGCGCCCTCCGATACATATCCGAGGTCGCCATCCCAAATAGCCCCAGAGGCGCCCTCTGTGAGACCAGAGGCGCCCGGCCTCACATTCAGCAAAGGGCGCCTTTGTATGTATGGAGGGAGGGCACCATCGGTCCTCGGATAGATGTATCTGAGGGTGGTTTGGACTATGTCATCATCATCATCATTTGATTTCCCAAAATTCGTGCATGGCCCCCGGAATCTGGTATGAGGGCGGCACCTGGCCTGAGGGTGGCACCTGGCCTGAGGGTGGCACCTGGCCTGAGGGCGATACCTGGGTTGAAGGCTTCAGGCGCCTTCGGTTCTGAAGGTATGTGGGAGGGCGCCTGCAGAGGTGTATTGGTGGGCGCCTTTGGAAGTATGTGGAAGGGCGCCATCGGAGATGTATCGGAGGGTGCCTTTGGAGCCTGTAGGTATGTGTGAGGGCGCCTTCAAAGTTCAAAGGTGCATCGGTGTGCGACTTTGGTGGTATGTAGGAGGGCGCCTTCAGATATGTATCGGAGGGCACCTTTGGAGGTATATGGGAGGGCGCCTTTGGAGGTATGTTTGAAGGCGACTTCTGAGGTGTATGTGTATCAAAGGACGCCTTTGAAGGCATGTAGGAAAGCGTTTTCGCGCGTTTACCTGGGTTGAAGGCTTCAGGCGCCTTCGGTTCTGAAGGTATGTGGGAGGGCGCCTGCAGAGGTGTATTGGAGGTCGCCTTCGGAGCTATGTGGGAGGGCGCCTTCAGATGTGTATTGGAGGGCGCCTCTGGAAGTATTTGGGAGGGCGCTTTGAAGGTATGTGAAATGGCGCCTTTGGAAGTATGTGGGAGGGCGCCTTTAGAGGTGTATCGCAGGGCGCCTTTAGAGGTATGTGGGAGGGCGCCTTCAGGGATGTATCGGAGCGCGCCTTACATTCATTAAAACGCATCTCATAGTCAGCCGGAGCGCGCCTCACATTCAGGGAAGGGCGCCTTCGGCGCCCTTCGCTGAATGTGAGACGCATTTCATGAACCGAAGGCGCCTTCGGTGCCCAAGAGGGTGAAGGGGGGGGGCATGGTGCAGTGACACGCCCCCCCCCCCCCCCCCCCCGTCACCCGACAAAAAAAAACGCCCCTGCACCAGACCCCAGCTGGTACCAGTAACCAGGCACGTAACGTAGCCAAGGGGATGGCGGCGGGGGCGCCCCCCCCCCCCCCCCCCCTGGAGGCCAGGAGGGCCCTTTTTGGCGCGCGAGGGCCCTTTTCGGCGCGCGCAGCGCGCCGAAAAGGGCCGACGAGACCGCGCGAAGCGCGGTATCATAGGCTCTTTACTACACGAAGCGTGGTCTTTAGAGAGTTTAAGGACTTCAGAGGCCCTTTAGGGCCACCAGGGCCCTCTCTGAAATACCAGAGGGCCCCTTTAACGTTCAAAAGAGCCCTGTGCATGTCAGAGGGGCCCCTGGCCAGACCGAAAAGGCCCCTGAGCGGGTCAGAGGGCCCCCTGAGCACATCGAATGGGCCCCCTGAACACGTCGAATGGGCCCCTAGCCAGCACAGAGGGGCCCCTGGGCAGGTTGAGAGGCCCCTGAGCATGTCGACAGGGCGACAAAGCGGCCAGCGCAGGGTCATAAGGGGCCCTGAGCAGGTTGGAGGGCCCCTGGAGAGGGCCCTCGGAGCATGTCGCAAGGCGACAAAGCAGCCAGTGCAATCCCTTGCTAGGCCGGAAGGGCCCCTTAGAAGGTTAAAAGGCCCCTGGAGAGACCAGAGGACCCCTGGAAAGTTAAAAGGGCCCCTGCGCAGATCGGAGGGGCCCCTGACCAGACCGAAAGGACCCCTGGGCGGGTGAGAAGGGCCCCTGAACATGCCGAAGTGGCCCCTGGCCAGCACGGAGGGGCTCCAGGGCAGGTCGGAGGGCCCCTTGAGCATGTCGGCAGGGTGACAAAGCAGCCAGCGCAGGCCGACCAGAAGAGTCGCTGGGCCGATCGGAGGGGCTCCTGGGCAAGTCAGAGGGGCCCCTAGCTGGACCGAAAGGGTCCCTGGGCCGGTCGGAAGGCCTCTTGAACATGCCGCATGAGTTCCTAGCCAGACTGGAGGGGCCCCTGGGCAGGTCGGAGGGGCCCCTAAGCAGGAGCGGCGGATTGCGGGGGCAGGGTACCCAAAATTCCCCCCAGTCGAAAATCCTGGGGGCAAAGGGTAGTTTTGCCCCCCCCCCCCCCAGATTTTAGCCTGCTCAATCTGGGGGCAACATGACCCTTCCCCTCCCCAGGATTTGCATTTGAGGGGGGATTTTGGGTACCCTGCGCCCCGCAATCCGCCGCCCCTGCCCCTGAGCATGTCGGCAGGGCGACAAAGCAGCCAGTGCAGTCCCTGGCCAGGTCGGAAGGACCTCTGAACAGGCCGAATGGGCCCCTTGACACACAAGAGGGGCTTCTTGGAAGGTCAGAGGAGTCTCTGGTGAGACCGGAAGGGTCAAAGCACGTAGAGATCCCAGATGAAGATTAAATACAAAGAGGACTTACTCCACAATAAAAATATTAAAAGTGGAGCTTTCGTGTATATTGTAACACCCTTCGTCAGGGTGCTACAATATACCCGAAAAATCCGATTTTATTTTTTCCTGTATAGTAACCCTCTTTGTATTATATATATCACCCACCCCACATCATGTCTTTTCGTTTCGCGGATCCCAGATGAGTCCCTGAACAGGTCGGAAGGGCGTAGAAAAGGTCAGAGCGCCCCTAGACGATCTGAAGGGACCTTGGGCCTTTCAACAGTAAGAATACGGTTGTACAGGGAATAACACTCCAAATTTTCGCGCCGCACAAATTCAATTATATGCAAGTTAGGAAAAAATCGGTCAGTTTTTCGGCGCATGTATGTGTTATATTGCTACTTTCCTATATTATTGGGCAAAATAGTTCACTTTAGCACATTTTCCCCGCACTTTTAAACGCACAATATAGCAATTTTAGAGGTCCGCACCATACGCAATGCGACGCATTGATGAGAAGCATAAAACCCAGGGCATAAAACTAAAAAATTTCGCGCCGCTCCGCGGCGCAATTTGTTTAAGAGTTCCAGGTCTTGAGCTAAACAAAAATATTCCAAGTTAGTATAGCTGATTCCAAATTCGTGTCGCTAGTTCCAAAGTTGATGTGGCACTTTGCTAACTCCAGCTCCTAAACGTTGGTATGGCCCATGCTATACCTGCCATACTGCATTTTCCAGCCTTGTAACGTGCCTTTTCATGAGTTTTTTTTTGTTGGGGGGGGGGGGGCTTTCAACGCTTGGGGAGGGGCCCTTTCAACGCTCGGGAAGGGGCCCTTTCGAGGTGCCGCCCCTCCCTGGACGAAATCCTGGCTACGTGCCTGCCAGTAACAGACCACACCAGATCCCAGCTGGCCCCCCGTAACAGATCATACCAAACCCCTGCTGGCCCCCGTAACAGATCACATCACATACGTGTCTCTATTCCCACATCGGCGTATTAATTTGTTCCCTCACACCACATGGACTCGTTTCCCCATTCCTTTCACACCACACCGTGTCGGTACCGCTGCTCCTTCACACCACACCGTGTCGGAACCGCTGCCCCTTCACACCACACCGTGTCGGAACCGCTGCCCCTTCACACCACACCGTGTCGGTACCGCTGCCCCTTCACACCACACCGTGTCGGAACCGCTGCCCCTTCACACCACACCGTGTCGGAACCGCTGCCCCTTCACACCACACCGTGTCGGAACCGCTGCCCCTTCACACCACACCGTGTCGGAACCCGCGGCCCCTTCACACCACACCGTGTCGGTACTGCTGCCCCTTCACACCACACCGTGTCGGAACCGCTGCCCCTTCACACCACACCGTGTCGGAACCGCTGCCCCTTCACACCACACCGTGTCGGAACCGCTGCCCCTTCACACCACACCGTGTCGGAACCGCTGCCCCTTCACACCACACCGTGTCGGAACCGCTGCCCCTTCACACCACACCGTGTCGGAACCGCTGCCCCTTCACACCACACCGTGTCGGAACCGCTGCCCCTTCACACCACACCGTGTCGGTACCGCTGCCCCTTCACACCACACCGTGTCGGTACCGCTGCCCCTTCACACCACACCGTGTCGGAACCGCTGCCCCTTCACACCACACCGTGTCGGAACCGCTGCCCCTTCACACCACACCGTGTCGGTACCGCTGCCCCTTCACACCACACCGTGTCGGAACCGCTGCCCCTTCACACCACACCGTGTCGGAACCGCTGCCCCTTCACACCACACCGTGTCGGTACCGCTGCCCCTTCACACCACACCGTGTCGGTACCGCTGCCCCTTCACACCACACCGTGTCGGTACCGCTGCCCCTTCACACCACACCGTGTCGGTACCGCTGCCCCTTCACACCACACCGTGTCGGAACCGCTGCCCCTTCACACCACACCGTGTCGGTACCGCTGCCCCTTCACACCACACCGTGTCGGAACCGCTGCCCCTTCACACCACACCGTGTCGGTACCGCTGCCCCTTCACACCACACCGTGTCGGAACCGCTGCCCCTTCACACCACACCGTGTCGGAACCGCTGCCCCTTCACACCACACCGTGTCGGTACCGCTGCCGCTTCACACCACGTCACGATGTTCGCCGGTCACATGACTGAGTAATAGCAGGTCTGGTGCGTCATTATGTGTTTGCCCCGACTCTCCAATACTTATCTTTATGAGAATTTAACACGAAGCGCACGAGTGTAATGATGGCTTGATGGCTGGCCGATCGGCACCAAACCGCCGGCCGCTGCGCCATAACCATGCCTGGCTTGATGGCTGGGTGATCGGCACCAAACCGCCGGCCGCTGGGCCATAACAATGCTGCCCGGCCGGCGCCCATTCGGGCCGTGCGCGCAGTACTCGGCTCGTAGCATCGTTAAAGTATTCCAGATGATGAAGATATGCTGCAGGTCAGATAAACGATTCCCCATCGTCTTCTGACGTTTCCCGCGCTGCCGGCGGTGCGCTCATTCCGTTGCAGATTGATCGTAATCGCGGTCGACGCCGGCGCGGCTACCGAGCGGGGTTTTTAGGGCGGCCGGCCGCCGTCAGCTGTCAGCGCAGATCGGGCTCTGGACGGAGTCGAGCCCTGCTGCTCGGAACCGATCTGGACAGCGACACTGCACGCGCATCGGTAGCTGTCTGAACAGAGGCCCGGTGACGTCTCAGCAGGTGTGCCGGTTAAACAGCAACTGCAGGCTGCGCCGCGGCACTGACAGCATCAGTCCGTCTGGGACGAAATACCGGCTCCAGGTGCGGCCAAATTACCGTCTCCTGGTGCGGCCAAATTACCGGCTCCTGGTGCGGCCAAATTACCGTCTCCTGGTGCGGCCAAATTACCGGCTCCTGTTACGGCCAAATTACCGGCTCCTGGTGCGGCCAAATTACCGGCTCCTGGTGCGGCCGAATTACCGGCTCCTGGTGCGGCCGAATTACCGGCTCCTGGTGCGGCCGTCCTGTATTGACGGCCGATAACGCGGCTGCGAGCTGCGAGAACTGAGTTTGGTAATGGTCAGCTGAAGCTCAGCATCATTTGTACCGCGAGCTAGTGCCATGCTTAAGCAGCCGGAGCTATATGATTTCACACTCAACGTGGTCGAATATTTGAAGTGAAATGGGACATTTTTTTTAGTTTGTCCATATAACTTAGGTTATTTCATAAAAGCAAAGATAAAACCGCCTAAGCCCCAAACGCTCATATTCGCTACTCCTGAAGAGTAGGTATGTATTTTCCCAATATCCCGTCCCCAGCTCTGATCACCACCGTGCCGGCCCGTCCCCAGCTCTGATCACCACCGTGCCCGGCCCGTCCCCAGCTCTAATCACCACCGTGCCGGTCCGTCCCCAGCTCTAGTCACCACCGTGCCGGTCCGTCCCCACCTCTAATCACCACCGTGCCGGGCCGGTCCGTCCCCAGCTCTGATCACCACCGTGCCGATCCGTCCCCAGCTCTGATAACCACCGTGCCCGGCTCGTCCCCAGCTATAATCACCACCGTGCCGGTCCGTCCCCAGCTCTGATCACCACCGTGCCGGTCCGTCCCCAGCTCTGATCACCACCGTGCCGGTCCGTCCCTAGCTCTGCTCACCACCGTGCCGGTCCGTCCCCAGCTCTGATCACCACCGTGCCCGGCTCGTCCCCAGCTATAATCACCACCGTGCCGGTCCGTCCCCAGCTCTGATCACCACCGTGCCAGTCCGTCCCCAGCTCTGATCACCACCGTGCCGGTCCGTCACAAGCTCTGATCACCACCGTGCCGGCCCGTCCCCAGCTCTGATCACCACCGTGCCGGTCCGTCCCCAGCTCTGATCACCACCGTGCCGGTCCGTCCCCAGCTCTAATCACCACCGTGCTGGTCCGTCCCCACCTCTAATCACCACCGTGCCGGTCCGTCCCCACCTCTAATCACCACCGTGCCGGCCCGTCCCCAGCTCGGATCACCACCGTGCCGGCCCGTCCCCCGCTCTAATCACCACCGTGCCGGTTCGTCCCCAGCTCTAATCACCACCGTGCCGACCCGTCCCCAGCTCTGATCACCACCGTGCCGGTCCGTCCCCAGCTCTGATCACCACCGTGCCGGCCCGTCCCCAGCTCTAATCACCACCGTGCCGGTCCGTCCCCAGCTCTGATCACCACCGTGCCGGTCCGTCCCCAGCTCTAATCACCAGGAGTCTTGGCCCGTCCCCAGCTCTAATCACCACCGTGCCGGCCCGTCCCCAGCTCTGATCACTACCGTGCCGGTCCGTCCCCAGCTCTAATCACCACCGTTCCGGTCCGTCCCCACCTCTAATCACCACCGTGCCGGTCCGTCCCCAGCTCTGATCACCACCGTGCCCGGTCCGTCCCCAGCTCTGATCACCACCGTGCCGGTCCGTCCCCAGCTCTGATCACCACCGTGCCGGTCCATCCCCAGCTCTAATCACCACCGTGCCGGCCCGTCCCCAGCTCTGATCACCACCGTGCCGGCCCGTCCCCAGCTCTAATCGCCACCGTGCCGGTCCGTCCCCAGCTCTGATCACCACCGTGCCGGTCCGTCCCCAGCTCTGATCACCACCGTGCCGGTCCGTCCCCAGCTCTGATCACCACCGTGCCCGGCTCGTCCCCAGCTCTAATCACCAGGAGTCTTGGCCCGTCCCCAGCTCTAATCACCACCGTGCCGGCCCGTCCCCAGCTCTAATCACCACCGTGCCGGCCCGTCCCCAGCTCTAATCACCAGAAGTTTTGGCCCGTCCCCAGCTCTAATCACCACCGTGCCGTTCCGTCCCCAGCTCTTATCACCACCGTGCCCGGCTCGTCCCCAGCTATAATCACCACCGTGCCGGCCCGTCCCCAGCTCTGATCACCACCGTGCCCGGCTCGTCCCCAGCTATAATCACCAGGAGTCTTGGCCCGTCCCCAGCTCTAATCACCACCGTGCCGGTCCGTCCCCAGCTCTGATCACCACCGTGCCCGGCTCGTCCCCAGCTATAATCACCACCGTGCCGGCCCGTCCCCAGCTCTGATCACCACCGTGCCCGGCTCGTCCCCAGCTCTGATCACCACCGTGCCGGTCCGTCCCCAGCTCTAATCACCACCGTGCCGGTCCGTCCCCAGCTCTAATCACCAGGAGTCTTGGCCCGTCCCCAGCTCTAATCACCACCGTGCCGGTCCTTCCCCAGCTCTGATCACCACCGTGCCGGTCCGTCCCCAGCTCTGATCACCACCGTGCCGGTCCGTCCCCAGCTCTGATCACCACCGTGCCGGTCCGTCCCCAGCTCTGATCACCACCGTGCCGGTCCGGCCGCGGTGGCCGGCCCTCCTCAGCACCCCAGCGTGACGTGCAAACTGGCTGCACGCTGCAACACTGCATAAATCTCCCGCAGACCAACACAAATTGCGAATGAATTGGCGCTAATTGAATGTGCAATGCCTCAGTCTTAGCGGGGCCATTGTGGCCGGTTGCGGACGGCGCGGCCGCGTCTCGCGGATAAATCGCAATCACTGCGACGTGTCTAACGAGAGAATCGCATGCGCTCAGCTCATTAGAGGCCGATATGCCATCAGCATTCAGCCGAGAAATCAGAAGTCATTACGGCCCGATGAAAGGCAGCTTTCGACGCGGCTTTAATTGTGGCTCGAGTGCGGGGACGCCTGTCGAGAGTGATCCGCATCGGCCGCGCCGAGGACGGCTTCTGGGGCGCGCCGGAGCGATGGCCGTCCGGGTGGTCCGAGACGGATGAGCGCCGCTCACCGCTGCCGCTCACCGCTGCCGCTCACCGCTGCCGCCGCTCACCGCTGCCGCTCACTGCTGCCGCTCCCCGCTGCCGCTCACCGCTGCCCGCCGCCGCTCACCCCTGCCGCTCACCGCTGCCGCTCCCCGCTGCCGCTCACCGCTGCCGCCGCTCACCGCTGCCGCTCACCGCTGCCGCCCACCGCTGCCGCTCACTGCTGCCGCCCACCGCTGCCGCTCCCCGCTGCCGCTCACCGCTGCCCGCCGCCGCTCACCGCTGCCGCTCACTGCTGCCTCCCACCGCTGCCGCTCCCCGCTGCCGCTCACCGCTGCCCGCCGCCGCTCACCGCTGCCGCTCACCGCTGCCGCTCCCCGCTGCCGCTCCCCGCTCACCGCCGCCGCTCCCCGCTGCCGCTGCCGCTCACCGCTGCCGCTCACCGCTGCCGCTCACCGCTGCCGCTCACCACTGCCGCTCACCGCTGCCGCTCACCGCTGCCCGCCACCGCTCACCCCTGCCGCTCACCGCTGCCGCTCCCCGCTGCCGCTCACCGCTGCCGCTCACCGCTGCTGCTCCCCGCTCACCGCTGCCGCTCACCGCTGCCGCTCACCGCTGCCGCTCACCGCTGCCGCTCACCGCTGCCGCTCACCGCCGCCGCTCCCCGCTGCCGCTGCCGCTCACCGCTGCCGCTCACCGCTGCCGCTCACTGCTGCGGCCGCTGCTGCCGCTCACCGCTGCCGCTCACCGCTCCCCGCCGCCGCTCACCGCTGCCGCTCCCCGCTGCCGCTCACCACTGCCGCTCCTCGCCGCCGCTCACCGCTGCCGCTCACCGCTGCCGCTCACCGCTGCCGCTCCCCGCTATAATGTTGGGAAGGGGTAAAGTGGGTCAAAATGGAACGCCACCCGGGCAACCGTCCTTCGATTTGCAGGGCCCTTCCCTGCAGGGCGAGGCTGCGAGGAGAACCGAAGTCATGAAGGCGGCCACCACTCTCGGGGGCGGCTCGGTGACGGTCAAATGCCCGTTGGCTGGCGACCACCAGACCCGGGTTAACGTGGGCGTGACAGAGGATGAAGGACCGGATGTCTGGAGATAAAAATAAATATGAAAGGCAGAGCATACAAAAGATACGATAAGACCCTTCGTTTGCCTTACTGCTTTTCATGTATGTTCCAAGAGTTATCAACAAACTGCAGTTGTGCTTATTTTTATTCCAAATCTAGAAAAGATTGTTACACAAATTTGGCGAAATGAAATTGCTTTGTTTTCACCAAAATTGGCATTTCTTAACAGTCATTCTAGCCCGCACAGAGTTGATAGTTATAACTTTTACTCCGTCGGAGTCAAATGGATTCAAATAAATATTTTTCGCCATGGCTCTAGTTACCCAAAATGACAGTAGCAATGAGGAAAATGAAATGTATGTATACATTTTCTCTTAAAGGGACTGTCCCACCTTTGTGAAAGTTGTCGAACCACACTTAATTGTATGTCTACATGCCAGGCGAGGTCAGCTGAACATGTTCGTGGACTTTTTTTCCGAACAAAATTGCTTATCTTGGAAGATATTCAACTTTTAGTTTTAAGTGGAAAGTTGGGTTGGTGACGTCGTATGATTTGTTTTGCTAATAACAGGGAAATCCTTTGTGCTGCCAAATGTATGGCACAATTTTTTGTCGACATCTATTGCGCAGTAAAAGCGAATCATCCGGTGTCTAGATTGGCTTAGATTGTGAACCACCCGGGGATTGAGAAATGAAGACGAAAATATTCCAAGGCCGACCTTAAAACAAGTCGACTATCATTACCAGTTGGCTAAAGAGACGACGCTGTCGGTTTAGATGCCCTATTCAAATACACATGGGCCTTATTTTTTACAGATGTCAAAATCAAACTCGAATATCTTTTTGATTAGATCAGTGTGGTTGTTTTAACTGCTACCTTATTTAATTTCAATGCCAAGCCATCAAAATGGCTATCTCAACTCAAATATAATGTTTAGGTGGGATAGTCCCTTTAAACTAAGATTCTGATAGAACATTCCGTGCACGTTACGCACTATGATCTGTATGTGCACGATGTATCCATAATACGTACTACAGACTCGTCGAAACGCCCAGGCTTTCGATGAATGCCATGTCCGATGGATGTCCGGCCGTCAGCGATTCCAGCCCGCTCCAGATGTTAGACAGCAAACGGCCGGCGAACGTCGTCAACAGAGGGGACCTATGACGTCACCACATTGCTGATACAATGCTCGACGCTGTGCTGACATACAACGTCAAGCGTGGCTGATCGCCGCATTTCGGACTGACGCCTGCAGCGCTGACTGCTGACTGCTGACTGCTGACTGCTGACTGCTGACAACTGCTGATCTGTGGCGACGTTTTCAGCGTGCTGCACGATTTGCCGTGGCGCCGGAGCGGCATCGAGCTTCTGAAGACGGAAACGCCGTACTCCTCCTCTGGAGGAGAATATGGACGGACGGCAATCGCTCGAGACGCTCAAAGGCCGGATCTGACTCGTGCCGGCATATATCGCCGGCGTGTCGGAGCCGCCGAGCCGCCTCTCTCCACCGGCTCACTCGGCCAGATCTGCCCGAGCCATATTACGGCCATCACAGACGGCGCTAGCCAAACTTCGAAAATCTCCCCTGGCGATAACTTAAATTTGAATATCTTTATTGGCAATCCTGGAGCGTCCGCGCCGCTGAATGACTCCATTTACATGCGGATATTGCCTGCGGAATTTATTGGCAAGTTTGACACCCGCTTGAGAATTTTATCGCCCGTCGATCGGAACAATATGGTTATTCAATTTCAGAGGGCCATATCGCAGTCGGCCGAGGCGGTTTGCTCGCCGCCGGCGCTGACGGGTGGCATCAGCTCGCGGGGATAAACAGCCAGCTCGCCGCGGGCCGCGCGGAAAAGGCAGCGGCGGCGCCAGGACGGAGGCGGACGGAGCCGAGACAGGCGGACAGTGTTGAGACAGGCGGACAAAGCCGAGACAGGCGGACAGTGTCGAGACATGCGGACAGTGTTGAGACAGGCGGACAGTGTCGAGACAGGCGGACAGTGTCGAGACAGGCGGACAGTGTCGAGACAGGCGGACAGTGCCGAGACAGGCGGACAGTGTCGAGACAGGCGGACAGTGTCGAGACAGGCGGACAGTGTCGAGACAGGCGGACAGTGCCGATACAGGCGGTTGCTGCCGCGGCGGCGCCGATCAGCGGTAATTAGTCCTGATCACGGCTCAGAAGACATCAGCCGGGCTGACGCGCCGCGCCGCTACGAACGACGAAACTGCATTACTGCCGACTGCCGCGTCCGCCGCCGCCCGGGTAAAAAGTCGGCCGGCATGGCAGCGGCCGCCGAGATTGCGGCCCGCGCCTGAGCCCCGGCTCCGCGCGGATTACCAGCCGTAACGCGAGATATCGCGGCCGGCCGCCACACGCTAATGGTGCGCCAAATATGCCGCAGGTGGCCCGGCGCCGCGCCGACGCCGGACGCGACGCGTCGGTTCCGCCGCGGCGCGTCGGTTCCGTCGCGGCGCGTCGCGATTAACGCCGTTAGTTAGCGCCACACAGCTAGCTCTCTGGCCTCCGGGGCGGCATGACTGCGGTGCAGCGGCGGTAGTGCCGAGCCTAGTGAGGAGGAAACTGCATGAATCACGCCGTGTCTTCATTAGGCTATTATATACAATGTCTTATCAAGTTAATTTCACTAATTCACAGATAACAACTGGATCCTGACCATATTAATTCACTGATGATCACTAGGTCCTGACCCCATGCGGTATTGACCTATTTACTGCATACTACACCCATATAACACCTCTGGCGAGCGAGATCCTTTCAGCACCAGCAGCAGTGGCCTGAGAACATGGCTCCACTAAGCCATAAGAAAAACGTTACCACGATGCTTTATTCGCATGATAGCAACACCGGTGAACCAGCGTGCATAAACCGGCGGCGATTAAGGCCGACCATGCGCTGATAAAGCCTGCGCCGGCCGAGTTATCTGGCCTTTAGCCGGCCACGGCGCGGATTAAGACGTTCTGCAGCGGTGCGGGCTGGCGCGGGTGCAAATTTTACGGCTCCTTGTGGCCGCCGCGAGCACCGGCCCGAACACAGGTAAAACAGCATGGCGCTGCGCTGAGACGGCGCCGGTCCAGCCCGCTCGCCACGTGAGCCGGGTTCCGGCGCGGCGGCCCGCCGTCAGCCGTACCCGCTGTCCGCAGACGCTGTGCCGTGCTGACGGTGCCGTGCTGTGCAGTGTGCACATACCACAGCGACAGCCGGGCCGACCGAACCAATTGCCGTGAGGAGCAGCGTGGGAATCTCGCCGCCCGAGGACGGGCCGGACACGGCTGCAGACATAAAACACGGCACAGCAGCGCGTGATGACACTGTAATGTACGGCAGGCTCGGCAAAACTATGACCTGGTTATCTCCGTCGACAAATCGTTAATATATTCAATTGCTCGGGCTGACAGATGGGATAAGTGGTGGTACATTGGTGATATTTTAGAGTGCCGTAGCGCGGAAGAGCGGAGTCCGGTGCATCTCCTCTGCACATCGTGTGAACGTATGTGACGAACTCCTTTGTGACGATAAATACAATGCGGACAAATATGTTTTTTTCGCGCTGAAATGTTTAATGTTGTCTGCAAGGGAGCTTCGAAGGGAGCTAAACGGAAGCAGGTATGCTGAGCGGTTTTCGATTCCTAGGCATTTAATGCATTTTCTATAATCACGTATATTTTACACAATTGCTGTATTTACATTAAATATAAAGTGCATGTTCTAAATCAGCATTTTGTTTTACTGGGTTTGATTCGCTCTCCATTTAACCATTGTTCATATTGAGTTTTAATGTAATAATTAGAGCCCTTCGTGGAATGGGAATCCCATGCAACCCATGGAACGGGATGGAAATGAGTGGGAATGGGGCAATTTTGGGAAATGTAACGTGTTGGAACGGGTTTGGGACAGACTATATCTTTTTTTTTTGCACCACAAAAAGTGAAATATGCTGAAACGGGTGGGAATGGGAGCCCCATCAATTACAATTCGGATTTGGATTTTGATTGGAACCGGTTTGGTTCTGGCTGAATGGGCTGGAACGGGATGGGGGCTGAAAATGTGTCCCATGAAGGGCTGTAGTAAATAGTAATAATGCTAATTGGTAAATGGAGGGTGAACACTGCACATTTATATTCTGATCCAAGCATGAAGTAGAAAATTATTTATGTAATGTATGAGAAGTAACAAGTTCCAAAGACAACACTTAAAGAGAGTGTGTCTACTGTTTTGGAATGTCAAAAATATTTGCATTATGGTAAGTAGCTATTGGTTTGATTGTTGGATACGATGAAATTCGCATCTGGAGCCCCTTTAGTTTAATTTTCACTTATATTGTTGTTGTTTTGCTTCTTTTTTGTTTCGATATCGATAAAACTATCGCCACTACAGTGAAGGTAATCAGAGGGAAGACAATGATATGTAAACCGGCGCGCCTAAGACAAACTACAATCTAACCATTTCGCCTAGTAGATTTTTATGAGATATGAGATTGTATGAGATTGTAGATTTTGTCAACGTATCAGCCAGGATTGACAAATTACTGGTGGGTAGTCTATGAGCGACGATACCAAACTACCAAAACGAACGAGCGATACGAACAATGTAAGCAAACCGTATAAAAGCAAAATGTCCGTCGAGGTTCTGTTCGGCTGCTGCTATCAGCTCTCACGAGCTGTTTTGTCGAAATGCTATTGGCCGGCGCTAACGATATGCTAGCAAATTTGTATCGATATTTCGATATTACCAATGCTTCTAGTAGTGGTAAGCCTCTGGGGTCTACCCGATAACTTTTTTCAACCAGCCAATTCCTGGGGTCTTTGGAATATCTCAGCAACTAGTGTGAATCTGGAGAAATTATTAAAGCATGGTTCGATTGAGAAAATTCTGTTCTTATAAACCAGTGTCAAAAACCCCAAATAAGCGATGTCAGTAGACACACTTCCTTTAAGATCAAAATAGCTTGGTCCACTGCCTCTTTTCTAAGGAGTAGCCGAAAATACTACTGGCCTTCTCAATTAAGATGATCATTTTTCGCTACTATATTATTTCGCCGACTATCGGTACAGTTTATATCTGCGCCTATACTGACGCCATGCACGAGCGCCACTAATTGCTCCCAATGTCCTGCTGGAATTAACCAGCGGTAGCTGACCACAGCTGCCCAATGACACTGCACACTGGTCGTGTCTGGCGCGCTGTCTGGACTGTCAACCTGTCAGTGCAACATGTCAGGCGGCTCCCTCCGGACCGCTGCCAGAGGTGCACGTCGCCGACCACACCGAGACATAGCAATGGCACGGCACACATATACCAGCCGCAACAAATTAATGCCAGCAGTCGACTGCAAACGATTATTGTAAGTGTCCGTGTGTATATTGCCGTTTTGCCCTCCCCTGCTCCCTCCCTCCCTTTCGCCCTCTCGCCCTCTCTCACTCTGTCTCCCTCTCCCTCTCGGTCTGCGGTCGTGCCGAGATTTTACCGATAAATCGCTGCAGGACCACACAACCAGCCGCATAGAAATCGCCTCCCGCTGCACTCATCTGGCAACTCGAATAAATTGTATCATAAGCACCACATTTGTCTTCATTGCGGCGGCGCTAAGTCGGAGATAGTCGGCGATTAATGCTGCGCTACTCGGCCCGCCGTCCCGCCGCCATCTTGCCGACAAGTGAGGTCGGCTTGGATACTTGTGAGACGCTTATCGGGCGCGCCCGCGGTGCCAGTGGCGGTGCCTGTCGGGTGCCTGTCGGGTGCCTGTCGGGTGCCTGCGTCGCCCGCCGGCTGCGCGGCCGCAGGAGACAGATCGACCAGAGCGGGAGAGACAGACCTCCCCAGAGACGGTGCCGGGGCGAGGAGTGAGACGCCAACAGACTCGGGACGGTCGACAACAGTGCTAATGTGTGCACACTGTCCTTACATTGTAGCTGGCGTGTGTGCGACTGGCAGCTCGTTTGGCAGTTTGGTATTGCACGACTTTCAGTAACCCATGGCAGTTAACATTATCAAGTTTGATCCTGCGCGCAGTACATGAGCATCACAACATGCTTTAAACAGGATCACAATGCGAAACGTAATTGAAACATTTGCTCGTAGTAATTTAATTCCGATACCACTGACGGTTAACACGCGCCCTGGAGGGGGGCGAAATCCCCCCCCCCCCTCCGGTTTTTCGAAGATAGCGCAGTAGCGGCGGCGCGCAGCGCTGCCGTTTTCTGCACACCTGTTCAGCAATGCACGTCCCACATTATGTAAAATTCTTGACCTCGGGTCATCTCAGGTCAGGTCACCAGACCAGGTCACGTGATGACCTCAACTCCAAAACGTTTGCAGTAGTACCACAGCCACAGTTTTAGGCCGATCGGTTTCAATCTTGCAGGATTTCATAAGGTCATAGATACCAACAATTTGTTTATCTCGGATTTCTAATATCGGTGACCTAAGGTCAGGTCAATTTCGTGACCGCCAAAACTGTTTTGTCAATAACTATCGACATAATAAAGATATAGAAGAGAAAATAGTACCAATGTGTTTGTCTCGTAGAGCCACGTCTCACAATATGCAACATGACCAACTTGGGTCACCACTTGACCTTGACCTGAGGTCAAATTTAGCAGTTGACCTAACCCGGTCACCATGAATATGATTCGAAGTGCCTTGCCGAGACAAACACGATGCCGTAAAACCTATTACTTTATCTGTATTAGGTAAAAAGTTATTTGCGAAAAACAGTTTTGCCAAAAAAAAACACCTTTTTGACATTTGATGACCTCTGGAGCCTAAACTATTGACCTGAGCTCAAATCTGAGGACACCTCTATCCATTGCATTTTTGCAAGGGCTTTCCATTGCCTTTTCCGTTTGCTACTAACTATCATAGTTCCCGAGATATTTGGGGGTGTTCGAAGCGAAGTCTTGAGAACTTGAAAATCTGACCCTTGATGACCTCTGGTGACCTCAATATTGACCTCAGGAAACAAATGAACGAAATACTTTCGAAAGAGCTTGTCTCGAGCTATCTAACACCGTTTTCCGCTTGTCGCTACATTGCGTGGTTTTCGAGATAATATGGGGGGGGGCGAAATCCGCCCCCCCCCCCCCCTTCAGGGCGTGTAATTATCAGAGGCCCTCCAGGGCGCGTGTGAATGTGTGTGCTACAAAGGTTGTTGACAAGTGCATGCAATGCAATAATTAATGCTGAACGTCTCATGGGGCTATTGGTATTGCTGCCTCTGGCTATAGTTTGTAGCCTTTGATAACTGTAGGTAATGCTAATTTAATCAATTAACGTTCTTAATATTTTCCTGATGCAATACCAGCGTTCAATAGATCATTGTTCATGTCTGTTAGATATTTATAATCTTTCTCTATTTAGTTAGTCTCCATAAACCGGAAATAAGGCTCACTCCTCTTTGGCACGCCCAGAGGAGACAAAGTTACCTTCTTCAACCCCATATGTGTCGGCCCGTGGCAGTGGTTCACCAGTTGTGTACGCTGTGCCACACGGCGTGACCACAGGGGAGGGGTGCCGCGGATCGGTGGTTTCCTCCGGCAGCCCCAACCAACACCCTGAACACTCACTAGTCCCTCCTGCTGGCGGTGCTCTATATCCTCAGTAGTCGGCTGACCTGGGACCGGGTCCCGCCGCCGCCGCCGCCGCCGCCGCCACCGCCGCCCTGTCCGACAGGGGTCGGCGGCGGGCGGCGGCGCGTGGCGGAGCCGGCATTTCCTGCCGCCCTGCTGACTGACCAGCAGGCAGGCCGGCAGACGGGGCGATACGAGCGGCGGTAACACCTCCGGACACAGCGTCCATTACAGAGGCTCAGGCAGCACGGCCGCCTGCTCCCTCTCAGCGGAGCACGCCGGCAGGGCGGTGCCGCCGCCTGCGCCGCACATGTGCGCTGTCAGAGTCGCCAGAGTCCGGCCACCGGACGCCGGGCGGCCCGCCCCGGCGGCCAGCCGGTCCCCGCCGGTCCCGCCGCCTGATTTACGCCGCTCACCCACCGGGGGCCAGCCGGCACGGCGCACCAACAAATGGCACGGTCAGCCAGGTCAGCCCATAACGAGCCGGAGTCACAAATCAGCCGCGCCAGGCGACCGAGGAGACAGCTCCGCCGGAGAGCCGCCGCACGAGGGGAAATGGTTCTGGCGACCCCTGGCAGTCGGACATGCAGCTCTTCAGAGAGGCATCTCACGGCAGGTGCGAGCTAAAGAGGTGACCAGCGTGTGACGGTAAAAACAAAATATTGAACAGTTTACTGCTTGTAAACTCTTCGGCTGTTGTGGCTCTCTCGAAATCCTGAAGTTGGATTGCATGACAGCTTATCACTGATCAGTGGACACATTCCCAGTTTCCGCCAGGAGGAGCGACTTCTGTCCTGCCGTAGGTCCGCTCCACTTTATCTTCCCTCTGCCAGTGCCTAACTCCTCTGTACACACCTGTACCGGTGCCTGACTCGTCTGCACACACCTGTACCGGTGCCTAACTCGTCTGTACACACCTGTACCGGTGCCTGGCTCCTCTGCACACACCTGTACCGGTGCCTAACTCGTCTGTACACACCTGTACCGATGCCTAACTCGTCTGTACACACCTGTACCGGTGCCTAACTCGTCTGTACACACCTGTACCGGTGCCTAACTCCTCTGCACACACCTGTACCGGTGCTTGGCTCGTCTGTACACACCTGTACCGGTGCTTGGCTCGTCTGTACACACCTGTACCGGTGCCTAACTCGTCTGTACACACCTGTACCGGTGCTTGGCTCGTCTGTACACACCTGTACCGGTGCCTGACTCGTCTGTACACACCTGTACCGGTGCCTGACTCGTCTGCACACACCTGTACCGGTGCCTGGCTCCTCTGTACACACCTGTACCGGTGCTTGGCTCGTCTGTACACACCTGTACCGATGCCTAACTCGTCTGTACACACCTGTACCGGTGCCTAACTCGTCTGTACACACCTGTACCGGTGCCTAACTCCTCTGCACACACCTGTACCGGTGCTTGGCTCGTCTGTACACACCTGTACCGGTGCTTGGCTCGTCTGTACACACCTGTACCGGTGCCTGGCTCCTCTGCACACACCTGTACCGGTGCTTGGCTCGTCTGTACACACCTGTACCGGTGCCTAACTCCTCTGCACACACCTGTACCGGTGCTTGGCTCGTCTGTACACACCTGTACCGGTGCCTAACTCGTCTGTACACACCTGTACCGGTGCCTGACTCGTCTGCACACACCTGTACCGGTGCCTGACTCCTCTGCACACACCTGTACCGGTGCCTGACTCGTCTGCACACACCTGTACCGGTGCCTAACTCGTCTGTACACACCTGTACCGGTGCCTGACTCGTCTGTACACACCTGTACCGGTGCCTGGCTCCTCTGCACACACCTGTACCGGTGCCTGACTCGTCTGCACACACCTGTACCGGTGCCTAACTCCTCTGCACACACCTGTACCGGTGCCTGACTCGTCTGCACACACCTGTACCGGTGCCTAACTCGTCTGTACACACCTGTACCGGTGCCTGACTCGTCTGTACACACCTGTGCCGGTGCCTGGCTCCTCTGCACACACCTGTACCGGTGCCTGGCTCCTCTGCACATACATAGCTGTGTGCCGGTGCCCGGTAGCGGGTGGCCCGTGCGCGGGCGGCAGGCCTTCGTTAGTCCGGCCGGCCCAGACGTCCGGCGAATTAAAAAGGATAAATCGCGCTGTGATACGAAATCAAGTGGCCTGTCCGTCATCGGCGGACTCCCGGGCGGCGGCGCGGGGCGGCTGGAATCCGAATCAATCCTGGCCACCGCGGGGAGCCACCGCCGTAGATGCCGGCCAGCTGATAACCTCGAATAATTGGTAGTAATGAACCCCTTTTAGGCGGGCCGGAGCCGGGCGTGGGCAGACCCCCGCCGCGACGGTAGGGTCGACGCGCCGACTTGTCGACAAATTCTATCAGTCGAAATGGATGACTATCAGCAGTTTGGTTAGCAATAACAGAGTTATTAATGAGTGGGTGAGCTGAGGGTCTGATGGCGTGTGGCTGGCGGTGGAGGTAGCCGGACTGCGGTCGGTCTCCCTCTCCGGAGGCGGGGGGTCCGCTCTGGGCCGCTCCTGTACCGGTGATACGCGCCGGTCTGACACAGGCGGGCCCGCCTGAGAACGCGCCGGGAAAATGGAATTCTTATCCGATGTTGCAACGGCCGTAAATTCGCTTTCCAATATCCTGATTGGGAGAGATGTGTCAATCGGTGGTTAAATGGGCCAAAATGGAGTCTCGCGACGCCATTTGAATAACAAATAGACGAAATATTCAAATCGCCGACATTCTAAACAACCTGGAAGATTCTCATAGGCTTTGAAAGCGCCATTCCGGAGTCGGAGACTTTTGTTACATTAACAACTGAAGTGTAAATTGACTGCATTCGGCCAAAAGTGGCGCTGGAGAATGGAGCTCGTTTGAAAGTCGCTGCATACATCAGTCGGCCGTTCCAGCTGAGTTCGGACGGAGAGAGAGAAAACAGCAGCCCTCCGCCCAGCCTCTCAGGTCAACAGGCCGGTGGTGCTGCCTCTCAGGTCAGTAGGGCCAATGGTGCTGCCTCTCAGGTCAGCGGGGTCAGTGGTGCTGCCTCTCAGGTCAGCGGGGACGGTGGTGCTGCCTCTCAGGTCAGCGGGGCCAGTGGTGCTGCCTCTCAGGTCAGTGGGGCCAGTTTTGCTGCCTCTGGTCAGTGGGGTCAGTGGTGCTGCCTCTCAGGTCAGCGGGGACGGTGGTGTTGCCTCTCAGGTCAGTAGGGCCAATGGTGCTGCCTCTCAGGTCAGCGGGGTCAGTGGTGCTGCCTCTCAGGTCAGCGGGGACGGTGGTGCTGCCTCTCAGGTCAGTAGGGCCAATGGTGCTTCCTCTCAGGTCAGCGGGGTCAGTGGTGCTGCCTCTCAGGTCAGCGGGGACGGTGGTGCTGCCTCTCAGGTCAGTGGGGACGGTGGTGCTGCCTCTCAGGTCAGCGGGGCCAGTGGTGCTGCCTCTCAGGTCAGTGGGGCCAGTGGTGCTGCCTCTCAGGTCAGTGGGCCAGTTTTGCTGCCTCTGGTCAGTGGGGTCAGTGGTGCTGCCTCTCAGGTCAGCGGGGCCAGTTTTGCTGCCTCTCAGGTCAGTGGGGTCAGTTTTGCTGCCTCTCAGGTCAGCGGGGCCAGTTTTGCTGCCTCTGGTCAGCGGGGTCAGTGGTGCTGCCTCTCAGGTCAGCGGGGTCAGTGGTGCTGCCTCTCAGGTCAGCGGGGCCGATGGTGCTGTCTGTTCTAATTTGTCAACCTACTCGTACTTGCTGACTGGCGTATTCAGTTAATATCAATACGGGCTAAAAGCAGGGTCAGAGCCTACTGAAGCCATTGAGATATCAGACACCAAACTGCAGTAGTTTCCAGGATCAATTTTATGGTCTGAAACAAGGATTCGAAACAAGGAGCATTCGGACTCCGATGGTTGTTAGCTTATATAGACTTCCAAGAATGCCCAGCCCGTTGTTAGAATAAGTATAAACAGCGGTTCCGTATGTCACCTGCATTTAAAGACTGCTAATTTCCTGTTTCGCTTGGTCTATGTGCAGTGGTGGAACTTTATGAAATCGGTTGGGGGGGGGGGGCAACGGCCGAATGCTCAAGTTAAAACTAAACGTCCATTACTATATATATATATATGTATATGTAGTGTATAATTATTATATAATATATTTATTATAAAACTATTACAATTATTACAATTGTAGAACTATTTTGTCCGTTTCATACAGGGAAAATACCAATTTTTTCTTCTTCAATTTCCTTGTTTCAGACCATAAAATTGAAAAATTACTGGTTAACTGAAATTGATAGGTAAACACTGACTGGTCATAGCATTTTTTTAAAGGACAGCAGCACAATTTTGAAGCCGTTAAATGTTAAATTAGCGCCATCGGTGGCCAATTAAGAATGCATCTGAAAAACACGTTCCTCATACATAATGTTCACATGCCAGACGGAGTCGGCAAAATTTAACTTACTCCGACTCCGGCAAAAATTGTCGACTCCAATAGACTCAGATTACGACTCCGAGTCTGCAAGACTGCTTCCGACCGACCAAAGGCTCTCTCAGCCCGTTTAAGGGCTCTCCAGAATGACCGAGAGCTTTCTCACAGGGCCCTCTTAGGTCTGACAATAGCCCTCTTATACAAGCGTAAGGCCCTCTCAGATCAGACGGTGGTCATCTCTGGTCGACCGATGATCCTCTCAAAGAAGCGGAGGGTCCTCTCTTAGGGACTTAGGGCTCTCTTAGGCCGGACCCCCCCCCCCCCCCCCCTTGGATGATTAAGGGTCCTTTCAAACTGGTAAACAGACCTGTCATACAGACATAGGGCCCTCTCAGGCATGACAAAGGTCATTTCAGAACGACAAGGAGCCTAAGGCTCTTAGGCCTGGAAAATACTGTATCAAACCAACTGAGGCCCCTCTCAGACCGCCGGGTTCTTTCCGGCCTAGACAATGGCCCTCTAAGACCAGCCTGGGGCCCGCTCAAGCCTGGCAAGAGCCACTCGAGCCGACCGATGGCCCGCTCAGGCCGACTGAGTTCTCATTCAGGCCGCCCAAGGGACCCCTCAAGCCGCCCAAGGGACCCTCAAGCCGACCGAGAGTCCCATAAGGCCGACAGAAGAGCTTCACAGGCACACTAGGGACCCCTTTAGGCCGACCGAGGGCCAATCAGGCCGACTAAGGGCCCCTCAGGCCAACCGAAGGCCTCCTTAAGCTGACCGAAGGCCCCTCAGACCGTAAAAGCACCTCATGAAACTGACCAAAAACACCTTAGGCCGAAAAAGGGCCTTTTTCAAGTCGACTAAGACGACCGAGGGCCATTCCAGCCGACCGAGAGCCGCCTGAGGCCGTCAGATGACCCCCTCAGGCAGACCGATGGCCCATTTAGGCCGCCTGAGAGCCCCTCAGGCCGACCAAGGAACCCTCAGACCGAAAACAAACTTCAAGCTGGCTGAGGTCCCTTCAGACCGAACGAGAGCCACTCAGTCCGACCGAGGATTCCTCAGACCAACTGAAGGCCCCCTCAAGCTGACCGAGGGCCCCTCACGCCGACCGAGGTCCCCTCAGGCATACCGAGGGCCAATCAGGCTAAGCGAGAGCCACTCAGGCCAATCGAGGGTCCCTTAGGCCCACTGAGGGCCCCTCACGCCGACAGAGGTCCCGTCAGGTATACCGAGGGCCACTCAGGCCGACTGAGGTCCCCTCAAGCCGACAAAGGGACCCTCAGGCCGACAAAGAGCCCCTTAGACCGAACAAAAGCTCCTCAGACCGACCAAGGGCCCCCTCAAGCCGGCCGAGGTTCCCTCAAGCCGATCGAGAGCCCCTCAGGCCAACCGAGCTCCCACCCCCAGACCGACCGAGGACCCCTCCAGGCCGACAGAACCCCCCCCCCCCCCCCCCCCCCGCAGGCCGAGGCAGAGCTTGTCAGTCCGAATGGACACTCCTCAGGCCGACCAAGGGCCTCTCAAGCCGGCCGAGGTTCTCTTAAGCCGACCGAGGGCCATCAGGCCAATCAGGCCGACTGAGGTCCCCTCAGGCCGGCAGGAGAACCCTCAGGTCAAACAATGGCTCCTTAGGCCGACTGGAACCCCCTCGGGTGGACGAAGGACTCTCTCAAGTCGACGGAGTGCCCCCTCAGATCGACCGAGCTCCCCTCCAGGCCCAACGAGGCTCGCTCGTGCTGACCGAGGGTTCGTTTGGTCAACCAAGGACCCCTCAGGCCGACCTCGGTTAACCTCCTGGAAGAGCCATGGACCCCTAGCCCTCCTGGCCACGATGACCCCAGACCCGATGCCCTTGCCCCTTTGATGGCACGATCCCCTCGATGTTCCTCCGGATCAAACAATTATTTTAGCATGGATGTTGGATATTTATGATATTGCAATACCAGGGAGCCAAAAAGGCTGCATAAACTATCAGCCTTATTTCAGGCAAACAATAAATTTACAACAAATTCCATTGAACACTATTTAAATAGAGCACTCCGATCGCTAATTCGTCATGCTCCACCTCCGCTATTCGCTAATCTGAACGCTTGAACCTTGTATCTACGGACTTGTTAGCAGTAGAGAATCCATGCTACCAACTTACCCATTATATCATAATCGAAAAGCAGTCTCAGATGGAATCACAATGCTCGTATACTTCTAAGATTGAATACTCCTAAGATGGAATCACATCTTGATATGATGAAATACGCAAAACTCAAAACAGAACAATCTATACGGGTAGTCCTTGAAATTTTAGAGGGTCACAAATTTGGGAAAGCATTGGGGGGACCCGGAGCACCATGGGGGGGGGGCTCAGCTCAGCATTGGGTGGGGGGCTTGGGTCCTCCCAAAGAGATATAAAGTACCGCCCCTGTCTATGTGTGGTCTATGTGTTTCGCTACGTGGAGCATTTTACACCGTCGCGTCTCGCAGGCGGGCTGCTGCTCGGACAGCACGCACAGCAGAGCCATCGACGGAAGCGGCGCGGCGGCGGCGTGCGCGGCGCTCCTCTCCGGCTTCCTGCCGCCGTCGATGGCGACGCGCCGTCCATAATTGGCGTCGGCGTCGGCGCCTCACCGACAGCCAGCGGCGACCCAAACATCCGGGGGTCGGCGGCGGCGCGGCGCCCGGCGCGCGTGGAGCCTGTCACAACAGCCGAGCGGCGGCGGCGGGCGGCCCGCAATTTATCGCCGCGCCGCTGATTGTCGCGCCGCCGTGCAGGACGATCCAGACTGGCCAGCGTCTGATTTACAGAGCCGCTTTGTGTTGGACAAGGCCATGGGTCGGCCGTCCGGCCCCGGTGCTGTGCCGTCTCAGGCAGACGCGGCGCCGGCTGGACACGTGGTGGGGACACAGGCGGCTGAAGAGGGCCGGACGCGAGCTGCGTCAGTCGCAGCCGCGCCGAGATCGCCGCCGATCGGCGCGGCGGCGGCGATAACCTGCGCACCTTTTGTTTAGCCGCCGTGTCATTAGCCGTTTCAAGGACAAATTAGAGCGCCGGCAGAAAGAGAATTATGGAAATGTCATACCGCGGTGGTAACTGGCGGCCGCAGAAAAACCGCAGCCGTCCAGCGGTCGCGGCTCTCCCCTTTTCATGTGAGCCGACACAATTAAGTAATTACACACGCATGCGGAATCCATTATGTGGGCATCGTTCAGTGGTTAAATGTATTAGCTTCAATTATACCTTTGGGTTGAGTTGCTGCGGCTGCGTCGGATGGACGTGGCGGGCCGACACTTTCTGAGGCGAACACGCCTCCTTGCTGTGCTGCCACGGGGTCTGGGAGGTCCCCTGGCTGCCGCAGCGCTGTTGTGAGGTCTGGGAGGTCCGGTGGATGCCGCAGCGCCAACCGCAGGGCGGTACTGAGACTGCTGCGGGGCCAGGGAGGCTCCCACGCCGCTGGGAGGCTTTCTCCGGAGCTGAAAGGAAATGATCCGACGCCGATGTAAACATAGCGGAGTGTGCATTGAATAACCCCATGTATTTCTTTGGTCGTCAGTTTTACGGCGGACTGGCTCATGCCGAGCTCACGTTGACTCCACGATCAGTAGCAATTACTGCAGAGTTAGTGGTTCATAAGGCGCTATTCATTGCGCAAAATCAGGTGGCCTCCTATCCAGGTATAATGCATATCGCATAACACAGGTAGGTACAAGGTTCGGTCCGTTTCACGTTTGGTCCGCACATCGCCTGTCCTGTTCGTCTTGTCCTGTTGGCCCTGTCCTGTTCGTCCTGTCCTGTTCGTCCTGTCATGTTCGTCCTGTCCTGTTCGTCCTGTCCTGTTCGTCCTGTCCTGTTCGTCCTGTCCTGTTCGTCCTGTCATGTTCGTCCTGTCCTGTTCGTCCTGTCCTGTTCGTCCTGTCCTGTTCGTCCTGTCCTGTTCGTCCTGTCCTGTTCGTCCTGTCCTGTTCGTCCTGTCCTGTTCGTCCTGTCCTGTTCGTCCTGTCCTGTTCGTCCTGTCCTGTTCGTCCTGTCATGTTCGTCCTGTCCTGTTCGTCCTGTCCTGTTCGTCCTGTCCTGTTCGTCCTGTCCTGTTCGTCCTGTCCTGTTCGTCCTGTCCTGTTCGTCCTGTCCTGTTCGTCCTGTCCTGTTCGTCCTGTCCTGTTCGTCCTGTCCTGTTCGTCCTGTCCTGTTCGTCCTGTCCTGTTCGTCCTGTCCTGTTCGTCCTGTCCTGTTTGTCCTGTCCTGTTTGTCCTGTCCTGTTCGTCCTGTCCTGTTTGTCCTGTCCTGTTCGTCCTGTCCTGTTCGTCATGTTCGTCCTGTCCTGTTAGTCATGTCCTGTTAGTCATGTCCTGTTCGTCCTGTCCTGTTCGTCCTGTCCTGTTCGTCCTGTCCTGTTCGTCCTGTCCTGTTCGTCCTGTCCTGTTCGTCCTGTCCTGTTCGTCCTGTCCTGTTCGTCCTGTCCTGTTCGTCCTGTCCTGTTCGTCCTGTCCTGTTCGTCCTGTCCTGTTCGTCCTGTCCTGTTCGTCCTGTCCTGTTCGTCCTGTCCTGTTCGGCCTGTCCTGTCCTGTCCTGTCCTGTTCGTCCTGTTCGTCCTGTCCTGTTCGTCCTGTCCTGTTCGTCCTGTCCTGTTCGTCCTGTCCTGTTCGTCCTGTCCTGTTCGTCCTGTCCTGTTCGTCCTGTCCTGTTCGTCCTGTCCTGTTCGTCCTGTCCTGTCCTGTTCGGCCTGTCCTGTCCTGTCCTGTTCGTCCTGTCCTGTACTGTACTGTCCTGCCCTGTTCCGTACTGTCCTGTCCTGTACAATAACCGGAAGAGGACCAAGGTCCCAGCAGCCACCCCGGAGCAGCTGAAGACGCAGAAAACACGGATACGCAGACTGGCGAGGGGCACGCTCAAATCTGCAGGCGAATTCGGCGTGGTTATGGGCGATGAAAGCTAGTTCACCTACGACGGCTCTGAAATGCCTGGTAACCAGGGTTTCTATGCTGAACCGGGAGGAGATGTGCCAGAAGATGTGTAAAATCGGCCCGTTGGCAAGTTCCCGCGGAAACTGGTGTGGGTCGCCATATCTCCGCGTGAGGTCTCTAAGCCCGTCATCTGCCTCAGTCGGGCCAATGTCAATGGGGACGTGTAACGGGAGCAATGCCATGAGAAGGTGCTCTTCCCATATCTGACACGCCATTACCCCCGTGGTGGATATGTGTTCTGGCCAGATCTCGCAGCCGCTCACTACGCGCGTAAAACACTGGATCTCCTCGAGCGTGCCCACTGCCCACGTGCCATATGTCCCCGCGAGGAAAATCCCCCCAATGTCCCCCAGCTGAGGCCCATTGAGGATTTCTGGGGCTGGATGAAGCAGGAGGTGTACAAGGGAGGATGGAAAGCCCGAAGCCATCCAGATCTGAAGAAACGGATCCGCCACGTGCTTCGCGAAATGGACCCGGAGGTGCCGCGCAAGATGATGTCGCGGGTGGGAGAGCGCGTGCGGGCTGCAGACCGTCACGTGGCCAGCAGCGCCCTCCACTAGTGGCTGCAGTTAGTTGGTGAATGTGACTATGTACAGGTCAGGTTTGGTCTGGATATGTTGAATTCCCCAAAGTTATGGGAGATTAAAATGTGTCCAGAAATTAAGTGCACACCCGTTACTAGTGTCAGTCCCGTCCAGTTCTACCGGCTGTCTGTCGGCCACCCACACCATCCCACACCATCCCACACCATCCCACACCAGCCCACACCATCCCACATCATCCCACATCATCCCACACCAGCCCACATCATCCCACACCATCCCACACCATCCCACACCATCCCACACCATCCCACACAATCCCACACCGGCCCTAAACAAAGCGCGCTGGTGGCCCACGCGCTCGCCACGCCGCATGTCACTTAGTTTTCTCGTTATGCTCTCCGTGGGCAGTTACGCTGAATTAGCATACCGCGCGATCACTATTCACAGTATGAACATAAAACGGTGAGACAATTGTGTCGGCGGTCCTGCGCTCGTCGTCTCGGCCCGGTTACTCCGCCGTCGGCCGCCCCGGTAATGGATTAATTACCATAATAGAGCGATTTACGCCGCGGTGTGTGGACCACCTTGGAACGGCGCTGGCTGAATGACGAGCGTCTCGGCCGGGTGTCAGCGGGCTGCGTCCGCCCCCGCCGCGCCCTGATGGCCACTCATAATGAGAAGCGTGCTCCACGAATCAAAGTAACAAATGGCCAAAATAATGATGAAAAATTGGAGCGGAGTGCGCATGCGTGTCGTGCTGGTCGGTCGGATTTTTCGGATCGTAAATGGGATATGGGGCGGTGCGCGTGCGGCGCGCCCCGCTGCGCTGAGACGTGGTCTCTGGGTTTTTGTGGCCGAGGCAGATCGAGGCGACTCTGACTGGTCGGCCGCCCTGTGTCCGACGCTGATTGGTGGGTGGCGAGTGCGTGAGAGAGAGAGGCTGGGAAAATGGAGAGGGAGTGAGTGGGAAGATTTGATAAGACCATCATTACCTAAGTGTATTTCAAATTATGAAAACAAAGGTATATTACAATAACAATTTATCGCTGGAAAATAATTTAATTAACGCCTTTCATGCAGCCTTTACATGCAACAACGCAATCCCGTGCCTCGTGTCTGGACAAAGAATAGCTGTCGTGTTTATAATACAATTTGGTGTTATTCTATTTATAACTTACGACATGGCAGAAATGGCAATCACACAAATCGCTTCAATATGGCTCAATCACACTTACGAGCAATGAAAGGTGACACAACGACAACATATGACGCCATTCGTTCCATTCGCCTCGTGTGTGGCCGCCACACATCCGGTGTGAAGGGGTCGGCATAGTTACTGTTCTGCAATCACTGCAGGGCACACCGGAACTGACCTGTCCGCCATACATTGGGCGGGCGATCGACGTACACTGGACATGTGCATTTGATATACTGGACACCACCGGACCGTCGATTTGAGAGATTCTGTCATTTTGTATGCTGAAGGAAGGTTCTGTTTTTCTCATATTGCTTCGGAAGGTCTTGAATTTTGCAATCGTTAATGCTGAGCTGACGTGAGCTACACAGGACTGGCGTGCCTTGCAGACGCGCCAAGATCTTGTCTCCATATCTGTACTCGGTTCATATTACACCTTTTCGCTGTACAAGATGAACACTCGCTTTAACACTCAGCTTAAATCACCAACGCACAGTGAGCGATAACGGCCTGCTAGCGCGACATGGGGGCGAAAAACAAAATTTCAAAAATGAATTGTATTGTATTGCAGCAAAACAACCACAGGCACAGAGCCCAGTTACGGTTGCAGTCAGACTAGGATAAATTAAAACATTCACAGATAACGCGAGTCCACACGAAACACAGGCCCGCACAGTACAAAAAGCAAAAACACAACACCACACTGTACCGTAAAAACAACAGCATAAAGTAGCCATTAAAAGCGCTGGTAAAAGTAAAAATTTAATTAAATGAAGCGCTGGTGGAGGCAAAAGACCTAAAAGTAAAAAGGATATATAAATTAAAGCATGACTAATCACATAAGGAGATGTGGCTCGCAGTAGCTACCTCTAGCCTGAGTATGTGCCCTGATCATCAGCGAACTTCAGGATATCTGAACGAAGAGAGCTAAGTAAGAGTAACTCATAACGTCATATTTGTTATTGCGTTTTGGGCTTTTATTGACCTGATACAGACAAATAAATGCCAGCACTGTATTTCTGAGACAAAACCGGTCTAGAAACATGCCTTTTGTATTTATATTTATCCATTTCAAGTTTTGACCTTATGTGACCTGACCTTGATCTGAGCTGAGCTTGACACTAACTTCACTTAAATGAGTTTGAATGGTAAAATACTATCACTATCGAATTATACGTGTACAATAGCCCATACAACATGTGTCGCATGACTTTCGTAGATTTTCTGCGTATAGTGACCTTTTGTGACCTGACCTTGACATTGACCTTTGCCAAGAATCTCACTTTAGCTCATGCGGGATGTGTATTATACCTTTGGGAGCATTGTGGGTGATCATGGTCGCAATCAAAGGCTTCGGATGGAAAGTATAACCCATAAACTCAAATGCCTCGATTTTGACCTTTGACCCGACTTTGACCTAATATGTGACCTAAATTCCACAATTTCGAGTATGCTTTAGATGCGAGTCACTGAGAGCTTTAGAATGCCGCTTTGCGAGTCTCGCTGCGATCATTGGTTTCGGAGATAACGAGGGGAGCAATATTTGCCTCCCCCGCCTGCAAACCGATGCCGTAAATTGAAGCAGAAGCGCTGTGTCGCGCTAAAAGGCCGTTCTCACCCAGTGTCCAACGGCTGGTGAATACCAGCCGTTGGTGATTCACCGTTCGTAAGTTGAGGTGCTGATTGTTTGTCACAGCTGCAGTTATCATCACCTTGTAATTACCTGTCCACTGTCGTGCCGCGTGTGCACGAGTTTGCTACGACGCACTGCTCGTTGTGCCCGCTGACCAGTATGATTTGCTTGCGGACAAAAACAATTACCACCAAAACCCCCGACTCGCTGTTGCAGCCAGTCAGCATGCAGCGGCTGGTATTGTTGGAAGGTCCGACGCCATTGCAAATAGTCCAATTAAACTCTGCCCCTCCCCCTCCGAAAGGCGCACAGTTTATGTATACTGCAGCAAAAGTCGCCGGCATATTTTTTTTGTTGGGGGGGGGGGAGGAGAACGATGAAATTTGCATTCAAATGTCAAAGAACACTATTTTAGTCGGTAAACTATTCATAGTCCAGTCACAGCATTGTTGTGTGCATCACCATCCAACTCCATTCGCCGCTAAATAACTCCGTAGCGAATGTGGCAGCTAGCGCCGCGATGTATTCTGTCAGCAGCCATCAGCGCTGATCATAACTAACCGGATCAGAGCCGGGAATGTCCCGTGTCGGGGCTAGATCGCGTGTCGACTGATTAGCAGCTCCCTCCCCTCCCTCTCCGCCCCTGTCGTCTCGTGCTACAGTAGCATATCGCTATCGCCCCTCCCCCGCTCCTGCTCCCGGCCGGCCGGCATAGGGGAGCTCAGCAACGGAGCTTTTCTCACAGCGATTAACTTTTCACGCCGGTCCATTACTGCAGCGCACCGCGCGGCGAAAACACACAGATTACGGCGCGCCGGCGCATTGTCGACAGTGGCGCGGTCGGCCGGCGCTGCGTGCCGGGCCGCGAGCCGACGCTCGCACACAGACCCCCACACACACGGACATAATTGAAAGTCAATGTAAATAGGTGCGTGTACAATGGCGGTGTGTTTGCGCAGGTATCGGCGGAGTGTGCGTCCGGGCCGGGCCGCTGACGCTGCGCCTCGCCGGCTGCCAGGCCGTCTTTATTGTCGTCCGGCACGTGACCTAATGCGGAGTGATGGCGGCGATTGGCAGGGACAGGCTGCACGTGCGTCAACGTTATTGTTTGTCTGTCTGCCCGGCGCCCTGCTAAGGCCGCCGGGCAAAAACCGCCGACAGCCGCCCAAGGAATGCGTTTAGGACACTCATGCTCCAAATAAATAAATCTTCTTTGAGATGACTTTTTGGATAATGTGCATACAAGTGTCCAACGACCCATACAAACGTTTGACTGGGTATAATGGACTCGCCATTGTGCCGCCCTCATTCCGCTCCGAGCTGGACTGAGAGCGTTTGAACGGCGTCCAGATGTCGGCCTGGGACGGGATCCTACCAGAAGCTACGTCAATGAACAGACATACGACGTGACTGTCTCCTCCGGCACCACCTGTCCCTCCCTCTCTCCCATCTCTCCCCTTATTTGGTTACCAAGAGGACCAGTCGCCATACCGACCGCTGATAAAACTACGCATCTGTCATAAGCTGGCCTTGTATTAGTTGATGTTATATAAATCCCATTCAAAATTAACATAAATATGGTTGCCATTTGTTCTCATAAAAAAGCGTTTAACGAAAATACATCGCATAAATAAACAATAAAACACATACAGATGATAGGTTTGTAGCAATGCATGGTAAGAAAGCAGCACAAAGCAAGACTTACAAGCCTCACAGATTGAACATTTAAACTCATTTCCAAAGACATCATACAAAGACATGACATGCCGAGGGTAGCATTCAGTAAGGACGTGGAATGCTCGATAGTCAAGGCAAAGAAACGGGACTTTAGAAATGGTATAACAACAATAATTACTGCTATTGCGAGGCTAAGAAATAGCATGCAGCTTTGGCTGAGTTGTATTTTTTCCGACTCACGGAAGCGCATTGATCACTGTTCGATTTGTATTAATGCAATCAAGTAACTGAACAGTAGGTTGGTTCGATTTGCGTTTTTTTCTTAGAATGTTAGGTCTCACCCCCCCCCCCCCCTATCTGATGTATTTTGGGACGCTGATCACGATGAAAACATCAAAATTGAGAAGAAGAAAAAAAATAGATGACGAACTGGACTTAAAGATTTTGCACCGAGGTGATTTCGGCACATTTTGACCTTTCGTAAGCGCGAGAACTCAAATACATGCTGGAATGTATCATAGATGGATAAAACAATTATTTCTTACCATTTGTCACCAATTTGCATTACCTTAGCTCAAACACAGAACAGGTGCCATTCGCAGAATCATTTAATTATTCATTTATTTATATAAAACACATTTTAATCAACTTTATGGAATGTCGAAGAAAATATGACATAAACGCATAAAAAACGTTTCACCCCAAGACTTTACAGCTGGTTCCAAAGCCTTTAGCCAGCGATTTATTGATAATTGAATGCATGAATAGTTTGTGTTCCGCTTTGTCCGGTGTTATTGAATTTACTTGGAGACTAAGATTGGGCATTCAACTTCAGATTGAAGATGCTTTGTCTCTTCCTGATGAGCACTTACTATTCATTGTTAAAGTTTTTGTAAGACTCCTCATGACGGTGATTGCCAAAGGAGCGCTATACTTCCTGCCCTGGCTCACTATCTAAATTTCTTCCAGTTATCAACATCTGATTTTTTTCTTCAAATAACAATTTAATTTAAATATCTGAATTCCGAGAAATATGCGCATGAAAGAAAATATCACGACAAATAAATATGAACAATGTATTAAAATGTTGCTCTTTTGTTTCTTGCACACATTAACGATTAACCGCACATAAAACAAGTTTCTAGAAAACCGCGAGACTCATTATCCCCCTAACTGTTGGAATAATTGCGGCCAGCCAACACAGTGGCCTGTATGTACTTTTACACTCAGTGGCCATCTCGTTTTAACTGTTAACCCTTCACATGTCTCTAAACCGGTAGTGTGTCCGTGTGTGTACCTATGAGAGAGTGTGTCTGTGTGTGTGCGTGCGTGCTTGTGCACTTGAGAGTGTTCATGTGTGCTTGTCCAATGTGCATGAGTGTGTGCATACATGCCTTATACGCGACAGCATCGTGCGTGCCGTGCGCGCGCGCGCGTTTATGCGAGTGTATGTGTCGTGCGTGTGTGTGTGTGTGTGTCTGTGTGTCTGTGTGCCTGTATGTTTGTGTGTCTGTGTGTCTGTGTGTCTGTATGTTTGTGTGTCTGTGTGCCTGTATGTTTGTGTGTCTGTGTGTATGTATGTTTGTGTGTCTGTGTCTCTGTGTGTCTATGTGTCTGTGTGTCTGTGTGTCTGTGTGTATGTGTGTCTGTGTGTCTATGTGTCTGTGTGTCTGTATGTTTGTGTGTCTGTGTGCCTGTATGTTTGTGTGTCTGTGTGTCTGTATGTTTGTGTGTCCGTGTGTCTGTGTGTCTGTGTGTCTGTGTGTCTGTGTGTCTGTGTGTCTGTGTGTCTGTGTGTCGGTGTGTCTGTGTGTATGTGTGTCTGTGTGCCTGTATGTGTGTGTGTCTGTGTGTCTGTGTGCCTGTATGTTTGTGTGTCTGTGTGCCTGTGTGTCTGTGTGTCTGTGTGTCTGTGTGTCTGTGTGTCTGTGTATCTGTGTGTCTGTGTGTCTGTGTGTATGTGTGTCTGTGTGTCTGTGTGTATGTGTGTCTGTATGTATGTGTGTCTGTGTGTCTGTGTGTATGTGTATCTGTGTGTCTGTGTGTATGTGTGTCTGTGTGTCTGTGTGTCTGTGTGTCTGTGTGTCTGTGTGTCTGTGTGTCTGTGTGTCTGTATGTCTGTGTGTCTGTGTGTCTGTGTGTATGTATGTCTGTGTGTCTGTGTGTCTGTGTGTCTGTGTGTATGTGTGTATGTGTGTCTGTATGTCTGTTTGTCTGTGTGTCTGTGTGTCTGTGTGTCTGTGTGTCTGTGTGTCTGTGTGTCTGTGTGTCTGTGTGTCTGTATGTTTGTGTGTCTGTGTGTCTGTGTGTCTGTGTGTATGTGTGTCTGTGTGTCTGTGTGTCTGTGTGTCTGTATGTGTGTGCGTCTGTGTGTATGTGTGTCTGTGTGTCTGTGTGTCTGTGTGCCTGTGCGTCTGTGTGTCTGTGTGTCTGTATGTTTGTGTGTATGTGTGTCTGTGTGTCTGTGTGTCTGTGTGTGTGTCTTTCTCTGTGTGTCTGTGTGTGTGTGTGTGTGTGTGTGTGTGTGTGTGTGTGTGTGTGTGTGTGTGTGTGTGTGTGTGTGTGTGTGTGTGTGTGTGTGTCTGTATGTCTGTATGTCTGTATGTCTGTGTGTCTGTGTGTCTGTGTGTGTGTGTGTACTTACACGGTCCGTTTCCTCTGTAAAACGGTCGGACCAACAGAAGGTGGCGCCGGAGCCATCTCTCGGTCTGGTCGGGAGGCCGGGTGACTGGCGCCGCCGGGCCGTCCGTCTGGCTCCTCTGGTCAACAGACGGCCCCGTTCAACCCCCGCCCCCCAACGGCAGCCAAGCCGCCGGCCGCCAGCAGCGAAAACACACCAGAGAACGACCGAAACCCGATATCGCCGCTGAGAGCGGCCAGCGCCGCTTTGAAGTGCGCAGGACGCGCGCTTTTTAGTGTACAGTCTTCAGCTGCTGTCGGAGAATCCAGATTTCAGTCCCCAGTACCTAGACCCCAGTCACCGGTCCCTGGTCCCTGGTCCCTGGTCCCTGGTCCCTGGTCCCTGGTCCCTGGTCCCTGGTCCCTGGTCCCTGGTCCCTGGTCGCTGGTCGCTGGTCGCTGGTCGCTGGTCGCTGGTCGCTGGTCGCTGGTCGCTGGTCGCTGGTCGCTGGTCGCTGGTCGCTGGTCGCTGGTCGCTGGTCGCTGGTCGCTGGTCGCTGGTCGCTGGTCGCTGGTCGCTGGTCGCTGGTCGCTGGTCGCTGGTCGCTGGTCGCTGGTCGCTGGTCGCTGGTCGCTGGTCGCTGGTCGCTGGTCGCCGGTCCCTGGTCCCTGGTCCCTGGTCCCTGGTCCCTGATCCCTGGTCCCTGGTCCCTGGTCCCTGGTCCCTGGTCCCTGGTCCCTGGTCCCTGGTCCCTGGTCCCTGGTCCCTGGTCCCTGGTACCAGTCCCAGTCCCAGTCCCCAGTCCCCAGTCCCCAGTCCCCAGTCCCCAGTCCCAGTCCCAGTCCCCAGTCCCCAGTCCCCAGTCCCCAGTCCCCAGTCCCCAGTCCCCAGTCCCCAGTCCCCAGTCCCCAGTCCCCAGTCCCCAGTCCCCAGTCCCCAGTCCCCAGTCCCCAGTCCCCAGTCCCCAGTCCCCAGTCCCAGTCCCCAGTCCCCAGTCCCCAGTCCCCAGTCCCCAGTCCCCAGTCCCAGCCCCAGTCCCAGTCCCAGTCCCAGTCCCAGTCCAATGTGCCAAGTCTCTGTGCACCGTCTGTCCCAGCTCTGCTTGCTGGGGGAGCAGCTATCCCCCTGGATCAGCGCTAAGTCGGCGTCACCGGCTGCCGATGAAAGCCAATGGCACGTAGCTGACGGACGCGGCATCTCCATATCAAAGCAGCTGGCGCCCATCAGCCGACGCGGCGCGTTTGCCGCCGCTGCGCCGATAGCGGCGCGTGCGGCGATCGATGGCGCACGCCGCGCTGCCGCCGCCGCCGAGCTGCTGACCATTTGTGACGCGTTAGCTCCGGACATTACCGAGCATCGAGCTGCAGCTCCCGACGGGCACAGCACCTACAGGGCACGGCTCACGGCACGGTACAGGGTAGCATGGTGCATACATACTCCATACATACATACATTCATACATGGCGCGCTACTGCGCACGGTACAGCGGTGACATTCGTGGTTCTCGTCGTGCTATATAGAAAATATTGTGCGGCTGGAAGATTTAAGACATTTCACCGATACTTTGGTCGTTTCCGTTGTATACCTATACCGGGAGTTAAACGTCTTCCGCGGCGATTTGTTAAATTATTCAGAAAAAAGTTGTATATCAAAATTCAGTTAAAGACACTGACGCAGCATATCAAATGTAAAATCCAAGGTCTTCTAACTTCTTTGATAATTCCATATAATGTTATGGCCGCGAATCATCAATGAGCGATCTTCCCTCAGCATATGCGCTTTATCTCTCTACCGGAACTAAAGCAGGCGTTGCTCAAATAGAAGCGCGGCACTCCCATTAAAATAGTCAAGATAATAGCCATAAAAGAGAGCATTAAGATTAAATAGCCTGTATGCATTTTCCAAAGTGGTGCATGCTGGTGTTAGATTACAGCAGACCCTTGTAATGCTGGTGATTTAGCGCACTGGAAACTATTCTGGCGATCATTTCGGGGGCAGCACTTAGACCAAATATTAAATGTTTAAATTGCCTTTATAGTTACTGTTTTCCAGGTAGGGGCTCATAGGTGAAATATCAATGGCGGCAATAGGAAACGTTACTTAATAGCGGAAGCACTAAATACCAGCACCGATACCTGTCATGGAGCACCCGCCGCGCTGCGCAACACACTGCAACTATTTCGGCGAACATGCAGGCTCAACCAACTAACCTTTATGAACTTAATTCACGGAAACAAAGCAGCATCGCATGTGTACTTATTTATGCTGGTCTTGTGAATACCAAGACCAGACTCGGCGCGTATTGTATACCATCACTGGAAATTGGCACCCAGCCAAATGTATTGGCTACATAAACAGAAGCATGCGACGTTAATCGTCTCCATCAACATTAATCGTCTCCATCAACATTAATCAAGAATAATATTACTGGCACCTTTTTGGAGACTTCAGTGCGGTGATTCAGTGCGGTGAACTTTATGATTTTCGAGAGGAGGATCATCTCAGCAAAAGCTCATTGTTTTGTGCTCGTTGCTTTCCTGTTTACAAGAGTGATTATTTAAAACAATAGAAGTCTGGTGAAATATATGTTTGAATTTAAGCTATTTGACTATATCGTTTTCGTTTTCGTTTGCATTGGGTACTGACTGCGCTTGGGATGGGTAGTAAATGCAAATGTATATTACCTGCACAGGTGGTCACTGGTCAGTCTTGTTAAACATTGTTCTATCCTATGCATATCCAACCAACTACGTGTCGATATCCAAACCGTGTCAGCTTTCAGAATGGTGGGCGAGCCTAAACACACCGAGAGTAGGTATACACATTATGCAAGACGATTGACTTCCATCATCAGTACATATGTACATTTATTGAAATAATCGGGTCGAATCATAACACGCGTGCTATATGCGTGTCATGTTCTAAACGTGTTTAAGATCGTCTCGTTAGAAACTTATTAAGATCGTCTCGCTTAAGTACACCTTTTAGAAAATGGGGGTAGAATATAACGTAAAAGTATGGCTAGGCAACGAGAGAAAATGTCTGCATGGAGGTCTCCAGTGTCCAAAGCGATGTTAGAACATCGTAAGCAAGGCCCAAATGTATTGCGCCTGAAAACACTGCTTGGCATTGCCGCACCCAAACCAAGAAATTCAACGATTTGAACAAATGCTGACTTCCAATCGCTACAATAACTACAACCCCAACGGCCCAAATACAAATACTGTCACCTTATCTATTACCCCGCGACTTACTAGGGGGAGATGTTTTTACCCCTCCCGTCATTTTGCAATATCTCCTAAACTAACGCTAGTATTGTCACTAAACTTGCAATACCTTCTCTCACATCAATTTTACATATGTTGGCCAAACCAAAAAGATGAGGTTATGATAGGTGAACCGGGAATGACGTCAGAGGGACGTCATGTTCTGCGTTTTTGTTTTGTTATTGAAACATAAGGGTTTGCGGAAAACGCTGTCCAAAGTACAATTTGTAAGATAAATGCAATTGTCATAAATCAATTGACTGATGACTAGCCTATCAAACTGCTATCTCAGATTTTCCAGTTTGATTGATTTTTTTTTTTAAGAAATCCAAATAGATTTTTAACAACATTTTCAACAACAAAAATCAGAATTATCAAAAAAACGTAATATATGTGGTCGAGACGTGGCCGGTGAATATGTGTAACAAATTTTAAGTCTATATCTTCAAAAATCACTGACTTATGACCTTTCAATGACAAAAGTCGACCACCTCTCATATTATTACTATGCATACAAATTGCATTTGCGTTTTTCCTTTTTACCTTTTACTTCTATTTTTATGGAACAAACAATGTTCTAATGCCATTTTTCGCGTTCTAGACGAAAACAAACCCATAAATACGTGTAACGACGCCTAATGACCGTAATCTGCAGTTAGACCTCGTGACCTCGGATGACCTTGACCTGAGCCAAGGTCATAAACAGCTTAGAATAGTACTTAGAAATGTCAGACACACGAATCATACCGATTTGTTGACTGTTTATGCGTTTAATATCGTAATTTTGCGCGACAATTCCATCCATCCACATGACACAGTCAAACATTTTGTGTTTGACGTGACCTGTGACGTCATCCGTGACCCCGAGGTCAATAATATTAGGCTTCCTCGATACATTTCCCAGGGCTATCGAATGCCGTTTGAATTTTAAAATCGGTCCAGTAGTTCCGGAGATCGGGGGGAGCCAGTGCAGTCAGCACTAACAAGGTCGGAGTCGGTAGATGTCAAGTCACTTTGACGCCCGGCACGAGTTGGCTATACGGACGAGTTAGCGGCGGACAAAACCTTGGTACAATGCATGTAAT